>JANVCQ010000007.1:30204809-30238542 GCA_025531925.1 Erythroxylum plowmanianum | reverse complement strand
CGATAGAATTATACCTTATATATGGAGCAACAATTAGGTTTAGGTCTTTATGTGTGCATGGGAGTCTCTCACATGCGAACGGGCTGAGAAGAGCGTGGATCGGGCTTGGGTTTGACATGGCCATTAGGTATGAGACTGATCTTTGAAGAATGGACCGATCGGCCCACGAGTCATTTTGACTGAGCTCGGGCCCTGCACGACCGACCCAACCACTAATTATTGGAATTTATAGTGTTGAAAGATTGGATAATTATTAGCATAATTACGATATATAAGAGTGATGAGGGTAATCCATAGAAGAAGTTCTTTGTGTTATTACTAAGAAAGATGTTTGACTTTGTTGGAATTCTATAATTTATAAAGTTACCATGTTTTAGTTTTTGAACCTAGAATTCTACTTCAAAAAACTATAATTTAAGTTGGAAAATATGTTATTAAGTAATTGGAAATTGAAATATATGCTTTATTATTAAATTTTAGTTATAACTTTATTAAGTAATTGGAAACTGAAATATATGCTTTATTGGTCAATTTTAATTATATTTTTTACAAATGTTGTAATTATTCTTAGCAGATATAAATGATAGATATATTAAAAATTATTTTTAATATTAATATATCAATAGAAATTATATATGTTAACACCAAAAATATGGATATATAATAAAAAATTACTCACAAGAGAATAGCTTTTAATATTATGATCATAAGAATTAAACGCAACTTGAGTGATTAATCATTTGCTATTGAATTGCTTTAAAAGATAATTTTAAATGTTAATTAATAAAAAATCAAAATATTAAGATTTATTTAGATATCATATATTTAATATTTCTTTCTACTTTAGCGCATTTCTAAATAATAATTAATTAAAAAATTTTATTAACTAATAAATATATAATTGGATTGGAAGAGTTTAAAATTTAAAATTTTAAAATTAGTTTTACAAATTAATTAATTAAAATCAAATTGGGCGGATCGTGTAGTTTCTATTTTAAGCCTAAAAGGTAACTCAGAAGCTTTTTGACGTTTCCATCTCGTACTCTTCTTTTTTCTTTTTTTTGTTAGCTCACTAGATGTTTTAGGAGGGTCCTAATTATGAGAAGGTATTTTTAAACTATCCACTTCTAGACTAATCCCCGCTCGCACCGGGTCAGCCCATAAAGGATAAAGTGCTGGCCAAATAGATTTCTCCATTCCCAGGACTCGAACTCGAAACCTTCTGATTAAGGGATGAGAATGTTGAACCACTCACACCAACCTATTTGGTTTCATATTCTTCTTTTTTCCTTTCTAAAGAATCAATTTTTTTCATTTGAACATTCTAAAAGTTATGATAAAGTCCACGGGAAATTAGTAAAACCCAAAAACTAGTTTTATATTTTATTATAATTTCATTTGCAATATACAATTATCTCATAGATTTTATTATATATATATCTAAATATGTATAAGATAAATAATACTTTTAAATAATTTGTTACTAATCTACAACTAAAGTGATTGTCTATAGAGCATAAATCAACAAACATAAGGTAAATTTTAGATAATTAAAAATTAATTAAATGATGCTAATCATTACAATGTTGGCACATTGTAATATGATTCATAAAAACAAAAAATAAAAAATTAAATCAAAATGTTAAACTGCAAAAATAAAATTTAAAGATTCAATAAATACTAAATCCTTATAAAATGAATATATATTAAATAAAATGTATTATAAGAATAAATAAAATATAAAAATAAAATTTTTATTAAAATGAAAATAAAGACAACTTTGAATCTTAAAGAACTGAGAATATAAAATATAAAATATATTTTCTATAAACAAACTCTTAACATATTATGAATCAGTAAATAAGTTTAGAGTCATCAACGACGATATATACAAACAAGAGCCAATCAAAATTTAAAGGAAAACTCAAGTTAAAATTAGCAATGATTCATACTTGAGGTCAAAAAATAATCATATAACACCAAGTCACCCCTACATGAAATAACAATAAAAACAATAACATAAATCATCTTAACCAACAATTTAAGTAAATATAATTATCAATGTTTTAAAAATCAAGTTAGTAGATAAATCAAAAAGAAATTTTAACTTTAAAAGATTTAATTAGTATTAGACTGTCATAAAATTAAGTAAATATTTAATAAAATTAAATATTTTAAAATATGATTGAAAGATGTCCTTACTCATCGAAAAATTTAAAGTTTAATTAAAAAAATTGTTAGATGAAAATTAATTGATTTATTTTGATTCATAAGAAATTATTAATTAATAAAAATTTACCGATTAATTAATAAATTGAACGATTTCTAACAACAAGATTTATTAAAATAAATTAAACTAAAAAGTTAAATTCTAATCTTATAATATTTAATTTTAATATTATAATTAAATACTAAATTTTTCGAGCCATTTGTTAACCTAAATTAAGGTAAAGAAATCAAATGTGACCCAAAATTAAGAATATTTGAATCAATTTGAAACATATCACAACATTTAATACTCCAAAATAAATTACATGTAAAGAATATCCACAAAATTGAAAATAACAACAACATGGAAAACTCTTAACATTAGGAATTTGGTTGATGACAAGAGGATGCAGGAATGTCATTGGGTTAGATCGGAGCAAGAGGTTAGGGCAGCTCATGGCTCGACTTGTGATAGGTCAGCCTATGGTCCGGCTCGACTACAAGTTGACCGGCCCATAGACAAGTTACAGGTGAGCTAAGCTAACTGGACCCATCTTATATATATATTTTAAAAAATGTCAATGTTATTTTTGAAGTAACGGTTAGATCACAAGTCGGGCTGGACTAGCCTGTGCTTGACCTAACCTCAACTTACGGTTCAATCGAATTGACTACTTTTATCCTGTAGGTCACGCATAACTTGGTTAACTCGGACCAAAATTAGATCAAATAAGCCACACTAAAATTGATATCCCACAGGACAGGAGTGACGGTGGCATGGATAGCAACCCTTCTTATGGTGGTGGCGCGTAGCCTCTCTTTCTCCCACAGGACAGGAGTGACGGTGGCATGGATAGCAACCCTTCTTATGGTGGTGGCGCGTAGCCTCTCTTTCTTCCGAAACATAACTTTTAGAATGTTCAAATGAAAAAAGTTGATTCTTTAGAAAGGAAAAAAAGAAGAATATGAGATGGAAACATCAAAAAGCTTCGAGTCACCCTTTTAGGCTTAAAATAGAAACTATTTGGTTAAACTCTTCCAATCCAATTATATATTTATTAGTTAAGAATAATAAAAATTTAATTATTAATTTTTTTAGAAATGCCCCAAAAAGTGCAAAGAAAAATTAAATATATGATATACAAACTAGTCCTTATACTTCAAAATAAATCTTAATATTTTGATTTTTTTATTAATTAACATTTAAAATTATCTTTTAAAGCAATTCAATAGCAAATGATTAATCATTTAAGTTGCATTTAATTCTTATGATCATAATATTAAAAGTTATTCTCTTGTGAGTAATTTTTTATTATATATCCATATTTTTGGTGTTAACATATATAATTTCTATTGATATATTAAAATTAAAAATAATTATTAATATATCTATCTCTTATATCTACTAAGAATAATTACAACATTTGTAAAAATTATAATTAAAATTGACCAATAAAGCATATATTTCAATTTCCAATTACTTAATAAAGTTATAACTAAATTTTAATAATAAAGCATATATTTCAATTTCCAATTACTTAATAACATATTTTCCAACTTAAATTATAGTTTTTTGAAATAGAATTCTAGGTTCAAAAACTAACACATGGTAACTTCATAAATTATAGAATTCCATCAAAGTCAAACATCTTTCTTACTAATGACACAAGGAACTTCTTCTAAGGATAACCCTCATCACTCTTTCATATCATAACTGTGCTAATAATTATCCAATCTTTCAACACTATAAATTCCAATAATTAATAACCCTTAAAACAACAGCACCCCTCAAAAAAACTTGCTGAGACACAAGGTCTAAAGAGATCTAATAATACACAATTAAAAATGTCAATTTTGGCCTGATCTGGCCCGCTTGGACCACTGACCGAGCAAGGGCCGATCGATAGCCTAACCATTATTTTAAAAATGACATCATTTTTTACATTTTTCTTTTAAACAATATATGGTGGGCTAGGTTGACTTGACCTTCTAGCCCTTTAGGCTACAAGTCAATTAATCGGTGGTCGAGTCAAGCCACTAGCCGACCTATCCTGGTCGAGCTGGAGTGGGCCAGGAGCGACTCAGGCCATTGACATTCTTATATACAATGTTATCTCTGACTAATAGAGAAGTTGTTCTCCATATTTACTATAATAATCCTCATGATTAAAAAAATTGAAAAATTTATTAGTTGAATTTTTATAAATAAAAGTTTATTGATTAATTTTCATTTAATAGATAAATATAACATCTTTCTTTAATATTATTTCAAAAATTTCAATTATCTAATCTTTTTATTATATACTAGTTTTATAATGATATTAGTTAAATTAGTTAAAACTTTTAAATATTTTATTTTATCAATTTAATTTTTGATCCATTAAAAAAACATTAAATCCAAGTAAAAATAAAAGGAAAATAAAAATAAATCAATTTTAAATGAAGTAATTTCTCGTCTAAACAATATCAACACAAGCAAATAAAATCATTTATATTAATAATCCTATATATGTGTGGATAAAATGAACGATTGGAATAGAGTTTGAAGTAGGTCATCACGTCCCCAGAGCAGGAACTTCTAACTTAAGCGGGGCCCACAATACCTAGATTCCAGTGGACCCATCAGTAATCAGATAAAAAAATTTAAAAAGATAATTATTATGGCATTTTCGGTAATATTTTCGAAAAGGAAGGGTACATTTACTGCTACCTAATATCTTTATCCGCCTCTATATAAGGCCCCGCCTCTGTTTTAGAACTGGAAACCAGAGTTCCTCGATCCGCCGTCTTGCAGTCGTAAACTCGAAAAAAGACCCAAAAAACACAAGAAAAAAATCTGATTTTTCGTTCCTCTCCTTAAGATTTTCTTGATCAGTATTCACAATTGAGAGATCTAGGTAACCGCCATTCTTGAGTTCAGCAGATCTCTTCTTTTCATCTCTTGTTTTCATGAGGTTTATGAGTGTGTGAATGCAGATTTCTAGCTCGAAGTTTCAGTTTTTCTCAATTTTTGTTTGGTAGTTTTATTTTGTTATGTTGATGGAGTGATGCGTTTATTGATGCGATCGAGTGATTGGATCGAGCCATTGGTTTGAGCTTTTGCCTGGATCAGTTCTAGTTGGAGATTTGTGTTATTTTTGATAGATTTTAACTGCTTGGATTAGTTCGATGTAATCGATCTGGAAGTGTTCTTGCATAAGTGATCTAAATTGTGGATTTTTCTGCATTCTGTCTGTTTTGATTTATATTTGGTTTAAATCTTTTATGTTGTTATTGCATTCAGTTCAGGGGATAAGTATTGAATCAATGGAAGATTTTAACTTTGCGTGATGTATTGCAGTTTTTGGGTTTTACTACTTTCTCTTCAATGGGGTTTATGGTTGTTATAAAAATTTTCTGTGTTTAGATCTTAGCTGTTGAAATGGCAACGTCAACAGCTGGCTCCACTGGATGGTACAGAGGAAGAGTGAAAGCTGTTCCCTCAGGGGATTGCTTGGTAATTATGGCTATGACCAGCAACAAGCCTGGGCCACCACCAGAAAAGACCATCACTTTGTCATCTCTGATTGCTCCAAGACTGGTAAAGTCTTTCATTTGGTTGTTGTTTCTGTGCAATTCACGGCTGTTATGGCATGCCAATATGTTTCTTTGTGATTTTAGTATTGATTTTGATTTTGTTGTATGTTTGTTCATTTACTCATCTGAAGAGATGGATGAATGGTGATAAAGTTTTGTAAACTATAGTTTCGATCTTCTAGTTTGATCATATTAAAGCCATTGCTTTGTTTCAACTAGACCTAGCATGATCGTTGGCAAGATGTTGCATGCAAGTGCTTTTGAAGCTATACTAGAAGAAAGAGTAGCATCACGCATATTACAGTTAAATGTTTTGACTTTATGCCTTTGCTTCTAGGCTCGTAGAGGCGGAGTTGATGAGGCCTTTGCCTGGGAAAGCAGAGAGTATCTGAGGAAGCTCTGCATCGGACAGGTCCTTCTCCATTTCTATCTGTTCAGCTGGTCTTTGATATATGATTCTTTCTTAAACTCTTTCCAAATTTGGTTGGATGGGTATAACTTGATAACTTTCATTTTTTTCAACAGGAAGTCACTTTCAGGGTGGACTACTCAGTGCCATCTATTGGTCGAGAATTCGGTTCTGTTTTTCTTGGCGACAAGAATGTTTCCGTACTTGTTGTTTCGGAAGGCTGGGCAAAGGTACCTTTTTGTTTCCTTTCTGGAGACTCTTGAGATATAATTTTCATTCTTCTTGCCTGTATTAATTAATTTAGCCACTTATAGGTGAGGGAGCAAGGTCAACAGAAAGGGGAAGCTAGTCCTTTCCTTGCCGACTTGCTACAGCTTGAAGAACAAGCTAAACAACAAGGTCTGGGTCGATGGAGTAAGGTTAGCTTCTCTTGATCTTGCTTCATCATTACTTTCTATCCCTTCCATTATTAAAGCTAGTTTATCCTTGCTGTGTTTTTCATATGCTTGCTTCAATAAAATACTTTTTGGTTGGTAATCTGTAAAATTTTCCATGATTGCTTTTGTGACGTCATTCATAATTTGTTATAGGAGTTGAAAAGGTGATCTATAAGTGTGGAAAGGATGTTTGAAATACTTTTATTTTGGTAAATAAACACAATGATTTGTGCAAATTTGTTCATTTGATATAAGAAACAATATATGGACTTGCGTATATAAATTGAAGCATGTAAGATGGTATTTGAAAGTCAGGTACTCATTATCTATTGCTGGTAGCTCAGTTCTGTGTACAAAATTTTTTTTTTCCAGTAATCATGGAGCAGGCTAAGCCATAGAAATGTAATGCACATTATTAGTATGTGCCATGATTGTTTTGATGCTACACAGTACACTATGATATTATTTTTTTTAAAGAAAACATCTGTAGGAATACTGCTCGACGAGTTCAGGAAAAGGTGCAATATGTGTGTTGCTTGTAAAAAATTGACATGACTTGTACATGATGGAGAACTATGAAGCATTTGGGTCCTGACTGAAGCATATAATTGAAACTTTTAATATTAAGAAACTGGGTTTGATTTCAAAACCTCGAGAAAGAATTCATTTTCAAATTCGTGTTTTTGTTTAAATGAAACATATCCCTTGATAAAATTTGTTGCATCTTTGTATTTTTGGCTGTAGACGCCAGGTGCTGCTGAGGCATCCATCAGAAATCTACCTCCCTCTGCCATTGGGGATCCAAGTAACTTGGATGCCATGGGTCTGCTTGCAGCAAACAAGGGCAGACCAATGCAAGGTATTGTAGAACAAGTTCGTGATGGCAGCACCATTCGTGTGTATTTGCTGCCAGACTTCCAGTTTGTCCAAGTCTTTGTTGCAGGAATCCAGGTATTTGCATTGCCTTTCATCCTGCATCTTTAGTTCTTTTTTCTCAACTATTTTACCAGTATTACTGTAGTATCTAATATATGTTGTTTTCTTGTGTTTATATTAGTCTCCATCAATGGGTAGAAGAGCCGCAGCGGAAACTGTTGCTGAAGCAGAGATCACATCTGAAGAAACGAATGGAGATGCATCTGAACCTCGGGCCCCTTTAAATTCTGCGCAGAGACTTGCGGCCTCAACAACAGCTGCTGAAGTTGCTCCTGATCCATTTGGTCTGGAGGCCAAACATTTTACAGAGCTTCGTGTTTTGAGTAGAGAGGTAAATAAAATGAAATGAAATCTTGTGTTGTGTTATTTTCTACCCATGGAATGCTTTTACTAAAAGTTAACTTCAAATATTTTTTCTAGGTTCGAATTGTCCTGGAAGGTGTGGATAAATTCAGCAATTTGATTGGGTCAGTATATTACCCACAGGGGGATACAGCAAATGACCTGGCATTGGAGCTTGTGGAAAATGTATGTGCTGAAGTATTTTTCTTCCATAACATTGGTTGTTGCTATTCCTTTCTTTGCGCCTCATTCTTAACTGATAACAATGATGTGTTGGGGTTTGAAATATTATAGTTTTGGCCATTCACCTTCCATATTGTGAAGTATTTAGAGAATGGGCATTGGTGATACAAGGCACCATGCTTACTTTAAACAATTATGAATAAACTCATTGAATAAGGATTCTGAATCTATCTCTCTCTGTATCTCTCTGTCTTTCTCCACTTTCCTTAATTGTAGGGTTTAGCTAAATTTGTTGAATGGAGTGCAAATATGATGGAAGAAGATGCCAAGCGTCGGTTGAAGGCTGCGGAGCTTCAGGCCAAGAAAAACCGCTTGAAGTTCTGGACAAATTATGTACCTCCTGCAACTAATTCGAAGGCCATTCATGATCAGAATTTCACTGGAAAGGTAGTGAGTTCTCAAAATTTTGATGTGATTTTAGCTCCCTTTATTTTAATGAAAAGATAACATTCGGGTTTTCTTTAGGTGGTGGAGGTTGTGAGTGGTGACTGTATCATCGTGGCTGATGATTCTGTGCCCTTTGGCAGTCCTTTGGCTGAGAGGAGAGTAAATCTTTCAAGTATTAGGTGTCCAAAAATGGGCAATCCTCGTAGAGATGAAAAACCTGCTCCCTATGCTCGAGAAGCCAAGGAATTCTTGAGAACGCGCCTTATTGGTCGACAAGTATGAAGATGTATCTCTTTTAGTGAACCTTGAAAGTTGTTATTATTGGTATTATGATGTTAACTCGTTTATTTTTTAGGTAAATGTCCAAATGGAGTATTCAAGGAAGGTTGTCATGGGAGATGTACCTTCAGCCACCACTGGTCCTGGAGACGCTAGAGTGATGGATTTTGGTTCGGTCTTCCTCTCATCTCCCACCAAGGGTGATGGAGATGAAACTTCATCGGCACCATCCACCACAGGTTCTCATCAAGGGTTTAATGTTGCTGAGCTTGTAGTTTCCCGTGGCTTTGGAACTGTGATTAGACATAGAGACTTTGAGGAGAGATCAAATTATTATGATGCCCTCCTTGCTGCTGAATCACGTGCTATTTCTGGGAAGAAAGGGATTCATTCCGCCAGGGATCCTCCAGTCATGCATATAACAGACCTTACCACAGTGAGTATACTAATCCTTTTTGGATACTCTCTCTACCCTATGACGTCCAGTTGATTTACTAAATGAGCTTCATTCAGGCATCGGTCAAGAAAGCAAGGGATTTCTTACCATTTCTGCATCGAAGCAGGAGGAGTTCTGCTGTGGTGGAGTACGTCCTCAGCGGTCATCGTTTTAAGCTGTTGATTCCAAAGGAAACATGCAGCATTGCCTTTTCATTCTCTGGTGTTCGATGCCCTGGCCGTGGTGAACCCTATGCTGATGAAGCAATTGCGTTCATGAGACGGAAAATAATGCAAAGAGATGTTGAGGTATTGATCTCCTTCTTTAAGCACATTTTTTTCATGGCTGGATTACTTTCCTCCATTTGATGAGTTGATCTTGAATGCAGATTGAAGTGGAAACTGTTGACAGAACTGGAACATTCTTGGGATCCTTGTGGGAGTCGAGGACTAATGTGGCAGTGACACTTCTTGAAGCTGGCCTTGCAAAGCTGCAGACTTCCTTTGGTACTGACAGGATCCCTGATGCTCATCTTCTTGAACAGGCTGAGAAATCTGCCAAAACACAGAAGCTGAAAGTAAGAAACAAGGACATTTGACTCTGCCATTTGTTTGTTACCTAGAATTTGCTTGTGATAATGCAACTGATTGTCTTCTTTTTCAGATTTGGGAGAACTATGTTGAAGGAGAGGAAGTTGTTTCTAATGGTCCAGCTGTTGAAAGCAAACAGAAAGAAGTGTTGAAGGTGATTGTTTCTTACATCTGATTGGAGAGCATGCTTGCTTTAAGTAATTTTTCTTACACATCTTATCTCTGCAGGTAGTAGTTACAGAAGTCTTGGGCGGTGGAAAGTTTTATGTCCAAGCAGTTGGGGATCAAAAAGTTGCATCTATTCAACAACAGTTGGCATCCTTGAATCTACAAGACGCTCCTGTAATAGGAGCTTTCAATCCTAAGAAGGGTGATATTGTACTTGCTCAGTTTAGTGCAGATAATTCATGGAACCGAGCAATGGTGAGGGTCATCCTTGTAGTTTATTTCATACCAATCTGATTTGAGATGCTTTATTAATTTAATTCTGGCTACTATGTGAATATTTGTGGGTTGTTTTATTAGCTCAATATGCCCCTACATATCATATCTTATTTGTAAAACTGGGATATAGGGAAGTTTCGCCTGCCGTTTACTAAATCGTTGTTTTTCCTTTAATTTATTTCTCTAAATCCTTCTCCTTTCAAGCCAATTGAATATATTGTGCATGTGTAGATTGTTAATGCACCACGTGGGGCTGTTGAATCCATGAACGACAAGTTTGAAGTATTCTACATCGACTATGGAAACCAGGAGGAGGTTCCATACGGTAGGTTACGGCCTCTTGACCCTGCGGTGTCATCTGCCCCTGGTCTTGCTCAGCTGTGCAGCCTAGCTTATGTCAAGGTTCCAAACTTGGAAGAGGATTGTGGTCCTGAAGCAGCTGAGTATCTTAGTGCTCAGACTTTGAGCAGCTCAAAAGAGTTCAGAGCAAAGGTGGAGGAGAGGGATCTTTCTGGAGGAAAAGTTAAAGGGCAAGGAACTGGGCCCATTGTTGTTGTAACCCTTGTTGCTGTGGATGCAGAGATTAGCATAAATGCTGCCATGGTTCAGGTACAATTTTTATAACCCATATATTTACCGTGCGGGTATAGACTAGACTAGGAATGCATTGTAATCCGTGTAAGGCTTCCCGTTATTGTGTATATATATATATAGCTATCTATTGCTCATAGAGGCAATACTTTTAAGTGAAACTGACATGGTTTTTGGTAAAGTTGGTCCCAATAGTATGGTTCTTGTTTAATGGTTCAATCCACAGGATAACCACAGTTGATGGTCTAGGTTATTGATATGTTACTTTCTGTTTATGCTTTTGTAAGCTGGTTGATGATATGATTTTTCTGCTACTTTCCAGGAGGGTCTTGCTAGGATAGAAAAGAGGAGAAAGTGGGAACCAAAGGAAAGGCAGGTGGCTCTTGATAACTTGGAGAAGTTCCAGGATGAAGCAAGGTCTGGTAGATGTGGGATGTGGGTGTATGGAGATGTCCAGTCTGATGATGAGGACATGGCTCCTCCGGCTAGAAAGCCCGGTGGCCGTCGGTAAATTAACCATTTCCCTAAACATGGTTAAATTAAGAAAAATGAGAACTGTAGGGGGGCCCTTAAGATGCTCTTTTTTTATAAGTTTTCTCAAATTCTCTCTTTTAGAAACAAAAGAAATATTTGCAGCATGAAACTTGAATTTTGTTTATTTTTTTCAAAGTTCTCTTTTTGTTTTGTAGTTGAGCTTATTATTATTATTTTTCACATATACATTGTCATAATAAGGTGAACTTGACCCATGGGCTCCATTTTTTGGTATGTAGAATCATGATAAACAGTTCTTGGTATTTGAATGGAGTAGGTTTCCTTGTGATCTCTCTTTATATTATTGTCTTTGTTTGGAAACGATGGTTGTACAAGAGTTTTGCATATTTAAAAGGTTTAATGAACATTAGATCATCGTAAAATTAGTTAAAATTTTAATAAAATTAAATAATGTGAAATATTACTAAAAAAATTATTTTTACTCAGTAAAAAATTAAAGTTTAATTAAAAATTATTAAATAAAAATTAATTAATTAAATTTAGTTTATAAAAATTAGATGATTAATGTATAAATTAATTATTTTTTTGATAACACAATCTTTAAAATTTTACCTTTCAAAATAAAACAATCATTCAGCTGAACAATAATAACAAAAAAGTAATCTCAATGTGATTTGGGTACGGTAATCTTGTTATCCGAAGTGGTGAAAAAGTTTCAAATCTTATTTTTGGGTTTACATGACCGAACTTACTAGGCTGATTAATCCAATTCGAGACTTAGTCATAATTAAGGCTTTTCGTCCCTCCCTACGGGTATGCTTAGTGGAGATCAAACCTGAGAGCTCTTCTTACATGTCCAACTTGCACAGCCATCCAAGTTTCAAATCTAACCTAATTTAAAACCTTAAAGTTTGAATATGTTTTTTTTCAAGTTAAATTAATTTAACAACTTAAAATTAATAAATTCAAATATAAGTTGACAAAGTTTAAATTTAAAATTATAATTAAATTTAAACTCCTTTTTCAAATTAAATCAAGTTTGGCAAGCCAATGAATTAGTAAGAATTCATAGACAAAATTTAAATTTAAATTTATAATTAAATTCAAATTTCTTTTTCAAATTAAATCAAATTTGGTTCCAAGTTTTTAATCGAAGTCGCATTTTTTGATACTTCATTGATGATATTTCATACCATCTCGTTTTGAAAAAACGTAAACTTCCGCCCTTCAAGTACTGAATAATAGAACAACATGAGAAAACCGAAGGCTAGTATGAATTACATTTGATTATAATATGCATTGAAGGAACATGAACATGTTGAATAGAAGAGTCATGGAAGAAGCGCAATGGACGGTATAGAATGGAAAGACAGAACTTGGATGAACCGAATTGACAAATCAATAAAAGCACTATATGTTTTCCTTTTTCAGTCAAATATCTGAAAAATCAGTAAGTAGAGAAACAAAAGCTGTTCTTGTAGGTAGGAAAGGAACTATCACAGCCTGATGATAGATAAAATGTCATTTACACTCTTCATACATCTTCTTTTCATGTTCAAAAATAGGAATAGCCATTAATCAAACTACGAAAAACAACTAAGCTTATGTAATTTACCAAAAGTTCAGGAAAACGCCCCTCTAAACCTCCTCTAAACCTCCTCAATTTTCAGGCCTGCCTTTGTGCCCTCTTGCGTGGTGCGGTTGCGGCGGCAGCATTGTCCTCATTCTCTTCTGCTTTCTCACCACTGCTGCTTTCCTCCTGTTTAGATGTCTCTGCAGTTGGTTCGGGTTCAGGTTTAGGTTCAAGTTCAGGTTCAGGTTCAGGTTCAGGCTCGGGCTCGGGCTCGGGCTCGGGCTTGACCTATATCCCCCGATGGTTAAGACATGATGAGACGAATTTAAAACATATAAAAGCTCAAGAGAACTAACTTGATGATGCAAATCACGCACATATATGAGAACATGAGAAGATTTGATAAGACACTTACCGGCTTCTTGCCACCAAAAATTATCTTTAACAAAATACTGAACATCACAACCACTATGGAGACTAGAATGCCAATGGTGAGATTTGGTTGCTTCTCTGCCTTGTCAATGACATCCTACAGAATTGAGTTCAAATATTAGGTCCATCCATAAGTGTCTGACAAATTCTTGAATAAGAAGATGATATTTGACTTACAAGAATCTTTTGCTTGTGCCCACTTAAGAAAGGAATATCCGCAACCTGATACAGGAGGTCAAATACCTTCTTCTGCATAATTTACACGAACTGTCAGATCAAGGAGAAAAAAGAACAAAACACAGGAACAAATGGTGACTTGCAGAATTCATTACCTGGAAGCCAGCAAGAACATCTGTGCTAGAAGCTGCCTCCTCAGCTTTCTGTTTCTCCTTCTCAACATCAAACTTAGGCTTCCACGTTGTATCCCTGTAGGTTGCTGCAACCTTCTCATCTTTTGCAATCAAGATGTTGTCAAACAAGATACCATCTTGCATGGTCCAGATTTCAATCCCCACGGCAGCAATGGGCTCAAAGTCAGGTGTGTCAAGCTCAAAGTAGTTGGGGTTGGGAATCTCCCTAGGCTTCCAAATACCTTTGTAAGCTGGGTTGTCAATAAGTGGAGCACTCCATTTTCCTTTGTAAGCAGGATTTCTCTTTTTTGGCCTCTTCCATTCCCCACAACCCGGGGCAGTTGCACACTTTGGGTTGTCAATCTTTGGCGCTTCCCATTCACCATCCTCCTCGTCATCCCAATCTTCAGGTTTCGTGGCATCAGGATCATCAATCTCATCAGGCTCATCGTCCAACCATCCTTCTGGTTTCACTGCATCTTCGTCTTCAATTTCCATGGGAGCATCCTCATCCCAATCATCTGGCTTCTTTGCATGAGGGTCAGGAATTTTTGCCCTTTCATCCCAATCCTCAGGTTTCTTATCATCAGGATCAGGGATTGTCTTGGCAGGAATTAGTGGAGGCTCAAAATCCTCGGATGAGAGGAAATTTGCTCTTTTCTTCTCCTCACCATCGATCAAAATTTTAAGCTCATTGTCAGGTTTCAAAATGGCAGTGTAAACGTGAGAAAGCTTGTCCGAAGAGACAGAAGGTGGGAACTTAAGATGATGCTCAACATACTCCCCACTCTTTGGATTCTTATGGTTTATGATAAAATGAACCTTGTTCGTGGTTCCACATTTGTCAGGTCCAAACATAATTGAATATGGGGACTCATTGTCAAACTCCTTAGCTGTCCAACTGGCATCCTGGGGCCTCAGGTATTTCAGATATGCACCACCACATTCAAGTCCATTTTGAAGTCTAGTTTCAAATTGAAGGACAATAGTCTCATCCTTCAGATTAACCGGTTCATCAAGCTCCTTCACTATAGCATACTTCCTAGCTTTCTCACTCACAAGAAGCCCAAAATCATCATGTCCTTCACTCTTTGAGTGCTTCCACACACCTATCACAAGATGAAAATACCAGCACCAATAAGTACAAAGCTGGATATACTCAAACACGAATTAACAGAATTTTAAGAGATGCACGAATCTGGGATAAGGAACATCATCTACAAGAATGTCATAACCAATAGATGACATTCAACTATAAATGGTTAGAATTGTAAACATTATGCTTCCAAAATCTCCACATTCCCCATTTCTCGCACATTTATTATAATTTAACGAATTATGTAATCCTTCCTTTTCCTGCAGCTAGATGCATTAAATACCTGCCACAACCAGAAGACATGAATCTACCTACCGATCATTGCACCAAACCGTACAAGAATAAAAGCAGACATTCCGCATAAACAGCAAAAACACGAAATAACGGCCTACTAGTCCACTTAAGAGGGAAAAAAAGTAAAATATATACGAAAAACTATCACTATTCGGCTAAAACAATTCATATCACACAGAGAGCACAATTTATCAAACAACCACCACTAAAGCTCCAAAAGCAAATTTCTTAAATAATTAAGCATTTTATTTCAGCCAAAGACGAGATCTGAAGCAACATAAGATACCTTGATAGTCATTCTTCTCGGAAACAACCCATCGGCCATCGAACGACTCCTCGAACGATTCGTAGAAGACCTAAACCATCAAATCCACCACTCACACTCATAAACTCAGTCACATACAAAGATATTACACACCAATGAAAACAAAACTCATAATCACAGTGAGATTCACGAAAACCAGTTACTTACCGTATCGTCGTCGGAGGCGCGAAGCTGGTAGAAGCAACTAGAAGCTACCAGAAAGAGAAGAGTCAAACGGAGAGAGACACGTTTGGCTTCTCCCATAACCACTTTCTCTGAGAAAACCCTAGAGCTCTCTCTACGTAGATGAACTGATCTTTTGATCCAAAAACTATCTCAAATCCAAATCTTCTTGAAATTGGGATATTTTATAATACATCTGCTTAGATCTTGAATGTCTGTTCATCACCTTGTGTCTGCCAATCAGAACAACTAACACGTCAAGTGTACCAATGACTTATCACCACGTCAGACTGTCAGCAAGTCTACATTCCTAAACTGATACGGCAAGGAGTTCTCTTGACTTAAATAAGATCGCGAATTTAAATCGTTTTCATATATGTAGTAGTTTAAAATTTAGGGTGAGAGTTTTACTTCTCGTAAGGGACTTATTTGACTTTAACGGAGATTAATCTGAATGTAGATGACTTAAAAATACTTTTTTATAATTAGGATCCTCTTAAAATACATCGTGAGAAATAAAAAACATACAGTACCCTTAACTGATCGAATTTATGGATTAAATTTTATATTTGTAATTGTAGAAAATGATGCTAATTGGTGAGTTACGTCTGGACAGAAATGGGCTTGATCAGTTTGGCCCGGCATGATAGCTTTTGTTCGAGACGGCCTAAGACAGTTGGGCCTAAATAGTTAAGCCCAAGTCTGATTTGGCCAAGGCAACTTGATTTTTTATTTTTATTAGAAAAGAAAACGATATAATTTTTTTTGTAGTTGTTAAATTGATATGCACATAAAGAACAAATTTAATTAATTAGATCATTAACAACAAATTTTATTAATTAAATCACTTTGAACAAACATTTAATCCAATTCATTCAATTATTCATAATATAATGCATCATCATAACCTGATTTTTAAATAAAATTTGATAAAATATTAAAATATATAATAATTCATTAATCATATAATAAATTTATAAATTATAATTAATTAAAATACAAATAATTGTTAATATAACTGCTTTTATAAACTTCCTTTAAGTTATTTGACTTATATTGGATTTTTTATATTTCTCTCATAAAAATCTATTATTATGTTAATTTGTTATTTTAAATATTTGATAAATATATAATAATTATCTTTGGAGTACAAAATAATCTTTAAAATCACAAAATTTGAATAAATTACTTAATAAATTAATTATTCAAATTAAATGAAATTTTTACTTCAACATATGCATTTATATAATTTTTTTTGGTTATCCATGAGGTGTCTTAGGAGGATCCCAACTATAGGAAGGCACCTTTAAACTATTCACATCCAGATTAATCCCCGTTCGAGTCGAGTAGGTCCCTTGTAGGAGGCAAAGCTTTGACTCCAAGTTTTAAACAGCTACATACATGAAGAGAGTTTGAACCCGCAACTTCACTTAAGGCAGAAGAGTCCCTTACTTGCATTTATATAATTTTGACTACTCTTTTTTAACTTCTTGAATGGAAAAGCTCCTGAAAATTTAACTTCTTGAATGGAAAAGCTCCTGAAAATCATGATAAAATGATCATATCAAAATCAGGCGATTATAAACTAATGGATTGGAAGTTAGCATATTCTTACTCTTATCTTCTGATTATTTCAAATGAATTCTAAATCATGTTAAAAGTGAAAACGAGAAAAGATAAAAACAGATAACTTTAGAAATTTTAGCTTAACCTTATTGTATTGTACTTAAAATTTTGAGTTTAGCTACCTCAAGTTGTAAGAATTTTTTAATCAAACATGTGGGCTTATATGTGTTTAATTGTATATAAAGGCTATCATATAAAGTTTAACCCAATTAATTAAAGTGGTCTAATATGTTTATGGTATTTGGGCTTCATGCATCTATTTTAAATATGGGCTCTATATGTGTAGAGACCGGGCTTTTATTTCTAATTTTATGATGGGCCAAACTAGAAATTAAATTAGGGTTTTACCCTAATATATAAAGGGTTATGGTCCCCAAATTAAACCTAGCCTCCTCTCTTGTCTGAAATCCCATCATCGGAGAGAAAATCAGAGTTACGGAAAACTCTGGAAAAGGGTTACGTTCTAATTTGGAAGACAAAACCGCAAAACTTCAGTGCAGATTTTATAATGGATGCGGGTATGCTTCCGCTTTGTTTTGTTCTTGATGATTTGATATGAATCGATCTTGAGTTTTAAAGGGATTAAAACCCCTACACAAATGTGTCGATCTGTAGATTCTTCTTCAGATATTCTGTTTCTTAGCAGTCATCGCTAAAACTATTCTCTTTCTCTGCAGAGTACGCCACTGTTGGCAACCTTCATTCATCATAATGTTTGTTCTGAGGCTCGGGATAGCAGTACAACGATGTTGTGACGAACTGTCAGTTGCATACCCTGGATTCCTGCAATTTGTCCCTTTTCAGGATTTGAACAAGAACTGGTACTTGCACCCTGGTTTCCTGCAGTGTGTCCTCTTTCAGGATTTGAATCACAAGGACTTCTAGTTGCGCCCTGGATTCATGTAATTTTTCCACTTTCCCTTCCTTTTTATTTAACAGCTAAAGTGTAAAGAACCTACATGCTCTGTCACAATTTCAACCCTGTAGCGTGAGCTCCTTAATTCTCGTGAAACAAACTATACAAGGCTTGACTAGAATTTCAGTTACCATTTTACTAGAAATTGGCGGGGTTCGATCTTGAGTAGTTAGTTTTGAGCTGTGAGCTCGTACTTTTTAGGAATCCTGGAAGCTGCCTACCATGAAATGATCAACTTGGAGGTGCTATAAACAGCAGAAAAATTGGGTTGAGATCTGATCCTGACCGTCGTATATTGATCCTTATTTATTAAATATATCATATTTAATCATAAAATTTCTCAAATTTTATAATCAAGTCCAACTTGATTAAATTAATTTTGCTCTCTCCAATCTATTATATATGTGAGACCCATTAGGTTCCCAAATATATTGACAATGATTATAAATTACAGTTCTAATTTATAATTAGAATTAAATAAATTAAAACTTCTTTTAATTTATCTGTAATTCTCCAATTAAACAATTTATAATCATAGATCAACATTGACATCTAGCAACACATCATGATCACCCAAATATTTAGGAATGTCAAAGTGGTTTTGGCTAACCTTTTCGTGTATAATTTTTTTATATAATTAAGTTCTTTTATCATACAATATTCCTATTATACATATAGCATGGAATTAATGTCTATTTTATTTTGAGTCTAATCATATTAGTTCTCCGCTATTAGCTATCGATTCAATTAATGACATTTGTAAAATATTTACAAAACATCATTTCACCTTGGCCAATGATTTCTTGAATTAATACTAATCGAGAACAACGAAACATTCTCCCTAATTATTTTAGGGAGATGAATCCTATCTTGATCACTCAACTATCTCCATATAGTTCATGCTATATCCAATGACCACCGATTAAACGATTTATGATTAAATAGATCCTAAGTGTATCAAAACATAACAATTCCTATACAAGATAACTTTGATGACCTCAAATCAAAGGATCACTTATACAATCATCACAATGAGAATTCCATAGACATACAAATTATGTTTCAAATTAATTTCTCACATCGGATTTGTTGAGTGAACTTATTCTTTAGCAAGTACTCACACGTTTGTATAAGTATCTCTATACTTTAGTCTACGAGATCAACTATTTCCTTCATATGGAAAAACAAAACGTGTGCTAGTCTTTTTTTAACTTTATATTAATATCCAATCTTAATAGAACAATGACTAAGAATATTTAAATATAATATATACATAAAAGCAATATGAATCTTATAATTATAATCTCATTATAATTCATTTGCAATGTATAATTATCCTATGGACTTTATCATATATATCTAAACATGTACAAAATAAAAAATGCTTTTAAATAATTTGTCACTAAACTACAACCAAAACGATTGACTATAGGGCATAAAACAACATAAACAATTAAGAAAATTGAGATATGCTTCATTCAAAAGCATCGACGGTTGAGTTAATTGCTTTTAATCAGCTTCATCATGAAGCATAATTGTTTCTTTGGCATACTGAAATGCATAAACAATATCAGGATCTGAATTCTAACAAAGCAGTAGGCTTTTTTTTTTTTGAATACAAAGGAACTAAAACATAATTAAACTAATTCGCGCAAAACTCGACGGTACTCAATGCCCTGCCGGTCCCGTTGGAGGAGATCTTGGACTATCAACGGAGGCTCTCGAAGTAGATAGATGCCTGGGGTCTTCCAGCTTGCCACAGTAGCCAACTGATCAGCGCATTGGTTACCCTCCCAATGTATGTATTGGACGCGAACCTCCCAATCACGTCGGAGCAATCCTTGTATACCTGCCAACAGAACATGATAACTATCAGTGTCTGAGATGGAGGATGAAAGCAAATTAATGACTTCGAGGGCATCCAATTCAAAGATGACCCGACGGTAATCAGAAGTCCAGGCGAGGGTGAGTGATGAGTGGACGCTCCATAATTCAGCGAGAATGGATGATCCGCGACTAATGTGTTGAAGAAAACCATCGCTTCACTGGCCCCGGTGATCTCGGAGAAGACCCCCAGCTGTAGCGAGATCCCGACCCGGTGTGTAAGACCCGTCTGTATTGAGTTTGATCCAAGATGCTGGGGGGACAGTCCATCGTACTCGGCTTCCCAACGGGAGGCCCCAATGGGGAACCACGTCACTTTCCACCGCTCTCACTCTCTCAAGCCACTCAACATAAGCAATAACAGTCTTCGTACCATCCACCAACCAAACAAAATCGACGTCGAACAGATGTTTGTTCCGCCATGTCCAAAGCATCCAGCAGGCTACCCCAAAAATCGTAGCCTAGTCCCATTGAAGTGTGTGGGGATGCATGAGGAGATTGGAACGCACCCACTGCTCTAAGGGTTGCTGGAAGAAATCGAAATTAATCACCGATGGCGGAAATTTTTTCCAAAATTCCTGTACATGCGGGTAGTCCCGAAGAGCATGTAAGGTGGTCTCCTCCCGCGCAAGTGAGGCAACTGCTATCAGACGTGAGGTGCCGCTTCATCCGTTGAAGATTCGTGAGTAATTTTTTCTGAGTCAGGAGTTAGAGGAAGGCCCGGATTTGCTACAAGGTTAGTGCGGAGATACATGAACTGAAAAGCTTCCTTGATGATTACGCCTCTGTAGAAGGGTGATCGGGGACTTCTCCGTATTTAAACTAGTATCATAGCACTGCAAGGTACTCATTTATGCAAACAAGGATAAGACAGTATCGAACTAACTAATTAAAATCAACCATTGAAAGATGCAGGAGCTGCTAATTTACCTCCAGAAGTTTCATGAAACTTTATGGCTAATGAACCGATTCACCCCACAGAACCTCATTTTCTGATGAAGAACTCGTACATGCAGTTCAACAAGTCGTCAGGGTTGGAGAACAAGCCTCCACTCTCCCTTGTAGGCTTCCAACATCGCCATAATTTGATGCCGGAAGCCTTTGAGGGAGAGTGGAGGCTTCTCCAACCAGTAATACATCAGACCAATCCCTCAAAATCCTTGCAGGGTTGCTCCTGAACCAAAGACAGGAACCTTCACAGGGAAATCCAGATGAAGATCCCGAGTCCGGAACCACCTATTATATCTGGAAAAGAACGTCTCAACAGTTGACCAACCAATTGCAATGCAGCTAAGCCTCCAGTTTAGTAAAATCAGTACTATGCTCACCTTTCCTTACTTTTCCAAGTTCCTGAGCAAAGAAATCCACGCCAAGTTCTTTGAACCGTAGTGGGATACTTCAGGAATGTTAGCTCATTCCATCTAACAAGGGTCACGAGAATAATTAGGTACAAGTTGCAACTTAAATTCAATATCAGTTTTGACCTTTTGGCTCAGGATTCTTAAATGACAAGCTGTGTACTGCCAAGAGTTGAAAGTGAAACGAAACTTCCCCTGATTAAGGAATCGCCTTTAGAATATATTAAGCCGAACAAGGAAATAGTGAACCCCACTAATCATATAAATTCTATATTTATGTTATTTAAGAAACTTATCTTGTACTTAAAAATTTATTCTTTTAGTGATTAAAGGGTGTTTGTTTTTATTTTTATTTTTAATTTTCTGTTTTTGTTCTTAAAATTGATCAGTAAAAAATTTTGTTTGTTTGTTTTTGGATTTGGTTTCTTCTGATTTTTAAATAAAAAGTGGTTTTTATTTCCTGTTTTTATTTTTTTTCATAATCTGATTTATTATTATTTAAATATATATTATTTAATTATTTATTTGTAATAAAAATTATGAATAATTTAATTCAATATTATATTTATATATTTAATAAGTTTAAATTTATTATCAATAAATTATGAATAATTTAATTTAATTTAATTTTATAATTAAATTATATATAACTAAATTTAAAATAAATAAACATTCAAATAAAATTTGATTTAATAATTAAAATATATATTTCAAATAAATATTAATTTATAAATAAAATTTTAAATGATTTATTTTATTAAAATAACATAATTTTATTAATAATTTGTTAATAAATATTAAAGAAGTGTAAATAAATTTATTTAATTAAAAGTAATTTATCTTTAAATTTTATTTAAAATATAATCATTATAAACATTAAAAATATAGTTACATTAACATTAATAACTAAAAAGATTTTTTTTATTTGAAAGAAAAATAGCAAATAAAAATAAAAACTAAAAACTAAAAACGACACAAAAAACAGAAATACAACCAAACGCTCCAATTAAAAATTAACAAAATATAATATAATTATTTTTATCAAGCCATTTTATTATAAAATTGTTATTAAAAATGATAATCATTTTAAATTTAATTTGTTATTTGTGATAATAACATAACAATCAAAATTAGAATATAATTATTATATTTTGCATTTGAAACAAACCAGAGACTTAATAAACAATTTACATTCGGAATACAATTTAATAAAAAAAACTCAAATCAAATTTAAACAGCCAAAATCTAATTAAATTCAAATTAAATAATCCAAAAAATTTCAATTTCATACAAGTCAATTTTATTTAAAATATTTCCAAATTTTACATTTACCACCCACTGACCAAAATGCCATCCTATTACTACATTCCTCCTCTTGGCATTATGTCAAAAACCTCAAAAGAAACTTATGTACAAGAGCCCCACATTATTTTAGTCTCCAGGTAGTCTATTCTCAATCACATCCCACTTCGACTACAGGCTCCACAGTTACCCTCCCGGATTCAGTCTTGCTTCAAAGCTGTTGAGGATCAATCCCAATAGACTTCAGAGTCTCAGCTTTAGGCTTGCCATGAGCAAAAGCATCTTTGTGATCAGGATTAGGGGTGCTTCGAAATCCCGTATCAAACTCCTGCACATGACCCACTTTCCTGAAGAACGATTTCTTCACGAACCTGTCAGCTTCGTCCATCACTCTGTCAGGGTCAACCAACTCTGGAATTGTCTCTCTAGTCTTCTTCTTCACTCTAACACCCGGCGAATGCATCATCTGATGCTTCGCTGTGAACAGACCAAGAGACGTGGAGAGGATTATCATCCCTATGGCTACATAAACAGGCACGAACTCACCCTTTTGCCTACCGAACCTCCGTTGCTGAGATGGTCCCAACCCAGCTGTTGGACTGGGAGCATACGCCTTCAGCTTTGGCGTGGTGGAGGTAGCGTATGTTGTGGTTGATCTTAGGCGACTGACCACTGATTTCCAATAACCCTGCACGAATCATTAGAGTCAGAGACCTTATGATATATATATTGAGTAATCAGACAGTGAGCTAACGCAGCCATCAAGAAAATCTTAAAGCGTCATACCGTTGATCTGAAAGCCATGACGGTAATTGTATCAGGCTCGAGATACTTTCCAGGAGCTTGCTGCTGTTGGTTTCTTGATCAAAAGGTGTTAGGTTGGAGCTTACAAAAGAAGGAATTAAGGAGGAGAGAGTTCTAGAGGGGTATAGAAGTGAAGTGACACATGGCTTGATTGAGCAACTGACAAGACAGGCATAGAAGGCTCACGAACGGACACGTCAATTTCTGCTACAGAGTCGGTTGTTTGGATAAGGATGAACTTTGTTCAATCTAACGTTTCCAGTCACAGTCACCATAGGAGCTAGATCAAACAGGAATGTGATCACGACAATCACATCTGAACACAGTCGTTGTTCGGGAACTCATCATCATCGTCTTAATTTAAAACCAAATTTTGGTGTTCGTTGATGTTAGTTTAATATATGTATTGTTGACTCAGGACATAACATCTGATCAAAGTTGTAGTGACCAATTGTCTTAATGCAATTTAATTAACCTTGATTCTTTATTTACTTGATGTATTTTGAGATTTATTATATTTTTCTTATATATGTATCTTGTATTTACTATCTTATTTTTTTAAGAGTTGTATTGTTTCAAAGAGGTGTCTTATGTATTTATAAATATCATGTACTAATTCATTTTCAAAATGGGACCAAAAATGTCATATTATTTTGAATATGTCTAATTTCGTTATTTCAATCTCCAAACTTATAAAAGAAAATCATAATAAGTGGTGTGTACGTATGAAGGTGATTCTTAGCTCTCAAGATACATGAGAGATAGTAGAACAAGGATATAAAGATCTGAAAAATGAAGGAACTTTGAATCAACAACAAAGGAACACGTTACAAAAGAATCGTAGATTGGATCAACATGCTCTTAGCATCATTCATGCAGCATTGGATGATGAAATGTTTGAAAAAGTGTCAAATGCAACAAAATCAAAAGAAGCCTAGGTGATTCTTCAAAAGGCCATAGAGGAGAAAAAGGTGCGTCTTCAAAACAAGAGGAGAATTTGAATCCTTACACATGAAAGAGACTGAATCCATCCATGACTATTTCACAAGAGTCTTGGTAACTACCAATCAAATAAGGAGATATGGCGAGAATTTGGAATATGTTCGTGTTGTGGAGAAAATTATTCGTACTCTTGATTTAAAATTTGACCTTGTTGTCGTATTTGTTAAACAATCTCAAGATTTGGAAAGCCATGACTATTGATCCACTATAAGTATCCTTGCACGCTTATGAAGAAAAATTAAAGAAAAAGCAACCACTAGTTCAAGCCTTTCAAGCAAAGGTCTCTTTGAAAGACAAGAAGTAAGAATCCACTAATTCATAAGGAAGAGGAAGAGGACGAGGTCGTAGTCAAGGCTATGAAAGAGGTAGAAATTATCGTGATCGTGGAAGAAACGCACATCACTTTAATAGTGAAGAGTCAAGCCAACAATCTCAAAACTCAAGAGGACGCGGAAGCCATTACTATAGGAGAGGGGGTGGAAGAAGGTGTGACAAATCTAATATTCAATGTCATAATTGTCACAAATATAGTCATTATTCCTATAAATGTTGGAGTGCTACTAGCAATCAAAGAGAGGCTTATCTTGTGGAGATGAAAGAAGAAGAAGAACTACTTTTGTTATTGGTTAACAAAGGAGAAGAAAATAAATTCTTATGGTATCTTGAGACTGGTGCTCGTAACCATATGAGTGGCAATAAGGAGCTATCATGGAGCTTGATGAGAAAAAAAAAGGAGAAATTGTTTTTGGCAATGATTCAGAAGTTTCAATTGAAGGCAAAGGTGATATTCTTGTCTTTACAAAAAATGGTGGTCATAGAATTATTTCATAAGTCTATTATGTTCCTTATTTGAAAGCAAATATCTTGAGTATGAGACAATTGCTAGAAAATGAATATGATATCCATTTAAAAGATGCTTGTTGCACTTTGAGAGATGAAGCAAACAACTTAAGATCAAGGGTACCTATATCAAAGAATAGAATGTTCAAGCTTAATGTCAATGTTGATCACCTAAGATGCTTGAAGACATGTGTCAAAGACTTCTCTTGGCTTTGGCATATGAGATTTGGTCATCTAAATTTTGAAGGATTAAATTTATTAACAGAGGAGAATATGGTGAATGGTTTGCCTCTCATTACTCAACCCAATCAATTATGTGAAGGGTGTGTCATGGGAAAGCAAGTGAGAAAGCTTTTTTCAAAGGAGACCACCACAAGAACCATCAAGCCACTTCAACTTGTTCATGTCGATATTTATGACCCAATCAAGCCATCTTCTTATGGCAAACCAAACTATTTCTTACTCTTCATTGATGGTTTTTCTTGCAAAACTTGAGTTTATTTTTTGAATGGGAAGGATGAAGCTTTTGGAGTTTTTCAAAAGTTCAAAGCCTACGTTGAAAATGAGAGTGGATTTGCTATCAAATCTTTAAGGACGGATAGAGGGGGAGAGTTCATTTCCTTGGAGTTCAACAAATTTTGCGAAACTAAAGGCATTAATCATTTTCTTATGGTTCCATACTCTCCGCAACAAAATGGAGTTGTGGAACGTAAGAATAGATCTATTCTCAACATGACAAGGAGTATGCTAAAGATCAAGAATATGCCTAAGGAGTTTTCGGCCGAAGCTGTCACTTACACTGTATATTTGCCTAACTTATCCCTTACCAGAAGTGTTCATGGGATGACTCCTCAAAAAGCTTGGAGCGGTAAGAAGTCAAGTGCTTCTCAATTGCGAATTTTTGGAATTATAACATATGCTCATATTCCTAAAGAGATGAGATCGAAGTTAGATGACAAAAGTGAAAAGCATATCTTCATTAGTTGTAACTCTAATTCTAAGGGCTATAAGTTGTTTAATCATACTAGGAAAATTGTAATTAGTAGAGATGTTGATTTTGATGAAGAAAGTTTTGTTAGTTTATGTCCTTGCAGCCAATCAATTGGATGTAAATTAATGTATGACATTATTTTAATGAATGAAAAGGCTTTATTTATCTTTATGTATTAATTTAATTAATATTATGTTTTAATACTAAAGGTAAAATCCTTAGAATAATTACTATGTAATTGAAATTATGATAAGATCATAATTAATATTATGTTTTAATACTAAAGGTAAAATCTTTAGAATAATTACTATGTAATTGAAATTATGATAAGATCATAATTGTGATATTCAATTTACATTCATGTATTATTCCTAAATGCTCCTAGTTGTAGTTTCATCAAGACAAGATATTGTTGAAACGGTAAAACTAGCACACATTATGTTTCTTTCTTATGAAGAAAGTAATTGATATCTGAAATTAAAGTATGGAGATACTTAAACTAATGTGTAGGTTATTATTAGAGAATAACTCACTGACTTACCTAATTATGAGAATTCCGGATGGAATATTACTTATGTGTCTATGGATTATCTTATAATAATGGTTGTATAATTGATCCTCAGACTTGAGATTACCGAGGTATCTCGTGTGGGAATTACTATGTTTTGATGCTACTTATGAATCGTCTTAGGATAATTTAGTCAGTAGTGACTGGATACAGTATGAACCATATGGAAATAATTGAATAAGTCAATATAGGATTTGTCACTCTAAAGTAATTAGAGAGAATATTCTATTGTTCTTGATTAGTAATTATTTATAGAATTCTCGCGAGAGTGAATTGACATTTGAAAAGGGTATTTTAAAATTTCAATTATAAATCAATTACTAATTAGCAAAAACGAACATGATTGAATGATAAGAATAGACACTGTATCCATACTTTATCCAATAAAATATTAAATGACAATAGGATTAAATTATACTTCATAGTCATGCTAATATTTGGGTAATCATTACATATTGCTAGACGTCAATCATGATTTTCAATTATGAATTGTCTAATTAGAGGATTAAAGATAAATTAAAAGAAGTTTTAATTTATCTAATTCTAATTCAGAATTAGAATTGTAATTTATAATCATTGTCAATTTGTTAGGAACCTAATTAGTCACACATCAAATAGCAAATTTTGAAATAAAATTAATTTAATTAAGTTGGACTTAATTATAAAGTTGGAGAAACTTTGGAGATCAAATATGATATTTTTGATTTTATTAAAATTAAATTAATTAGAATTAGAATTAGAATTTAATTATAATTAAAAAAAATTAATTTTAATTAAAGACCCTTATGATTTTTCTATTTAAAAAGGGAAGAATATTTTAGAAGCTAGGACTTTGTTTTCTTCCCCTAAAAATCAGTCTTAAGAATTGCTCTGTGGATACCATCAGAGGCTAGACATTTAAACAACTCGTGATTGATCAATCGAAAAAAATTTCAAAGGTTCTTCAACAGGAAGACAAACAAGATACAATTTCTAATTCATTTTCTGTTTTATTCAAGTGTGTTCAATTATCGGGATCCGTTCAGAATCTGTAAAAGTTTTGCTTCTGTTGCGCCCATAATTTGATCACGGTTGGATTTCAACAGTGGTATCAGAGTCCCTGCTAATCGTTTAACTTGGATTAGTTGCTTCATTGTTGTTGATTTTGATAAAAATTAATGTTTTAGGCTTTTGTTTTGTCTCTCTCCAAAGTTATTCTTTTGCCTATTTTCAAAATGTGTTTGTGCATATTTTATAATGTTTCTAATAACTTTATTCGCATTTGTGTATCTGGAAATTGTTTCCTTTCACTTGCGTTTTGAGTTCTGAAAATATATGCAATTGCATTTACCATATATGTAGTTCATGCGATAAATTACATCAGATGCCCACATATTCATTCGGAAACTTATTTTGCGATTCTAGAAATTGTTTCTTTTATTTATCTGTGTTGAAGATGTAATCACGACTTAGCTCTTGAAAGCCTTGATTTTTCAATTCTAAAATTTGGGTTTTATATGCATATGTATTGTATATTGTGTATTTTAACTCGAAAATTATTGGCTTTCTCTTTGAGTTTTGCGTTTTCTAAACAAGATTGCAATTTTAAATTCTAGTGTGTTTCTACCCTATTTTGCTTCTGGTTTATGCATATTTTCCCTTGCGATTGTGTTCATTTTACTGCCTCGTGGTTGAATGAACAAGATGGGCGATTATCGCCCGTCGGATTGTCTCGTCTGGCGGCCTAGGGGTCCCCTGTGACGCCAAGCGTGGAGGTGACGATAGAAACGTCAGAGACAGCGGTTGAGAATCGTTAAAGACACTGGTTGCAAAAACATGGGTGTTGGTTGGACAAGTTTTTGAAAAACGTGGAAGCATGGTCGACAGTTGCAGAGAGCTCTAAAAAACATGAGAGAGGGAAGTTATTTTTCCATAAACTTCCCTATTTCTAGAAAATAGGTGGGAGAACGATGGGCGTGTGTCTATCACACACCTATGAAGGCGTGATTGACGCATGAATTTCATGCGTTAGTCAATGCCCTTATTGACTACAGGGTGTGTGCACTGCACCTGCCCACATAGTCATCCCCGAGGCCTTATAAAGACTTTTGTTTTCTTTCTTTGTTCGTTTTTTACAAAACCAAAAATTTCAATTTAAATATTTTAATAAAGATTAAATTAATTTATACTCCTAATAAAATTGAAAAGTGTTTTACTAAATTTTGAAAATTGTTTCAAAGGGATTTTTTTTAAATTAAAGGGAAACTACTTGAGCAAGTTACAAAACATATCTGGGAAAACTGGTCCCCGACATATCCTCAAATAGGATACGTTGGCACCCTATAAGTGCAATATCAAAGTAGGTTACACCAATAGTAAAATGTTCAGCCTGAGTGACAAGCCAGTCAACACATCTGTTGTTCTCTTGGTAAACATGCTGATGAACAACAGATCAGTTGCGGGTAAACAATTAGTGAATTCCCGCTATAATAGGGTTGGTCGCCTACGTGAGATTGGTCGAGGAAGAGAGGAGCAGGTTACAAAACTTTTCCTAATAAAAAGGGAATTTTTATTAGGAAAAGTTTTGAAATTAATTTAATTTTTCAAGATTTGGATTATTAAATTAAATTTGTTATCAAATTAATAACTAGAATCAAGCAGAAGTTTTAAATAATTTCTTTCATAGTTAGATTATGTTTGAAATTATAAATATAATGTGATTATATTATTTTAATGAGATCGAAATTTCTTTTTGAAATTTTAATTCCCTCAATAAAATATTAAGTAAACATTAGGAACGTGATAGTTGCCTTCCATTATTTGAGAATAAAATTATAATTTTGCTTATTGCTTGGCTTGTTGAGTAAACTCAAGGTCACTTTAACTCGGATATGTTTTATCCTAAATTAATGGGTCCTACTTAACTAAATTTGTGTGATTTAAATGCGTAAACTCATAATCATATAGACTTAGAGGAAGGGTTAGAAATAATATATGTGATATATTTTGGCAAAAGTTGAACTTATCGGTTATAGGAGTCACAATTTTAGTTGGTTTGTTGATCAAACTCAAGATTAATTAATTTTAAATAGGATCCTAGCCCACTAGGAAATAATTTGATATTTGTTCGATATAATAGTGAGGGCTATTATTTTGAATAAAATAGTGAGAGTAATCAAATAATTTTAAAGTCCTTATTTTATTTGATTTTGGATATAAACTAATATATGCTTCTTTTGTGTTTTTCAGTTATTGAATTTGAAGATGAGTACCAACCTGATATTGAGGAGCATCATGGATGCTAATAAGTTGACTGGACTCAACTTTTCGGACTGGTTACGAAACTTAAATTTTTGATATAAACTAATATATGCTCCTTTTATGCTTTTCAGTTATTGAATTTGAAGATGAGTACCAACTTGATATTGAGGAGTATTATGGATGCTAACAAGTTGACTGGACTCAACTTTTCAGACTGGTTACGAAACTTAAGAATAGTTCATAGGAAAAAAAGAAGTTATACGTTCTTAATTATAACATCCCATTATCCCATGTTAAGGGTTAGAACCCTAGAATATTATACACGAGAGATTATTGAGAAGTTAGAAAGTGCATTTCATGCTTGTGCATAATATAAAATACACACATGTGAATATTAATTATTGCACACATTCAAATCATTAAACATGTATTCATTGATATTTTCTGAGTATAATTGACTTATAAATGTGATTATATTGAGAATTGTGGGTTATATGTATTGAAAATTGATTTGGAGAGTATAATTATTGGTCTAAAATTTTTAGTGAAATTTAGGAAATGTATGAAATTATGAGTATTTTGTACTAGGAAAAATGCCAAGTGGCAAGATAATTGATTTATGATAGTAGAAATAAGAGTCAAATGGCATAGGAGAATTTTATAAATGACATTGGGATTTAATGACATAAGTCATTAAAAATTGGGAGACAATTGGAGTAGAAATTTGAGACAAATGGACTAATTAAATAAAAGACCAAGGAGAGACTATAAGAAAGTGACATGTGCCACACTATATGACATAACCCACGAAACACTTTCAAGTGAAGGGCTATCTTCTCTTTAATTGATCTTTCACTTTATTAATTACTTGATCTCTTGTTAATATCTCTTCTCATCTTCTTCGATCTTCATCACCTACAAACATGTCTTTTTGCCCTATCAACATAAACCTAGCTCTATCATCTTTCACTTGCTACTCTCACCTTATTGTCTTCTTCATTTTCAATAAGAAAGCCTAAACCTCCCAACCTTTGTGATGTTGTATGTGAGTTGTATGAGAAGTTAAAGCTTCTTGGTGTTCTTGGAGAGTTTGAAGATTTTGAAGCTAAATTTAAATAAGTTATACTTTAATCATCATGGGTAGTGTTAAATCAAACTAATATGATGAGTAATTTGAGATTGATGACTTGACCTTGAAATTATATGTGTTGGGACCCCGTCCTTGTGAGTCACGTGCCGACGTCCTATGTGACATCAAGGCGCGCATCCCACAAGATTGGTGTGCCCACACCAAGTCAAACCTAAAAAACGAACTCATCACACTTACTTCCGAATGGATCTTGGAATAACTCAAAAAGGAATTTCAATAAGACTTCTTCACAACATTTGATCCTCATTGCCTTAATTTTGTAACGAGTCCAAAAACGCTCAATTTGGTTCGGAAATAAAGAAATATTGGCCAAAAACACTTTCGAGTAAAAAAAACAAATGAAATCGAGACTTCATACTACACCCGAATTCACTTCAAAAATTGAAAGCCTTAGGGCCCAAATTGAAAATTAATTCCTTCAGAAAAGTTGAAGTCCCATGTCTCTAGTTTATTCAAAACCAAAAATCACCTCATTCGGATCTCTATAGATCAAGAAAACATCAAAATACGAAAACATGTTAAGGCTTTTTAAACCGATCGTCTCACTTTGATTTAATCCATCTTTTTCAAATTAGCATCAAAAGTTACAAAATTATTTTGGAGAGGTAGAGGAAAATCTTAGAAATCCAACGCTTTAAAAATCGGGTTAATCGGAGGTCAGACGGAAAAATTATAAGCAAAAAAACGGAAAGAGATCGGATATTCAAATCATATAAGCCAAATAAATAAATAAATAAATATAACGGTGCTCGCACTCGTGAGTGCGCTCGCCCTTTCGAGGTGCTCGCGATCGCGAGGACACATGTGCGTCCTACCTTCTCCTCTACCAACTATCCAACTTCTAAAATTCATATCTTTTGACCCAAAACTTCAAAATTTTCAAATTTGGTATCAATGAAAATTTAAAAGGAAGCTCTACAACTTCCATGAAGGATTTAAAAATCAATTTGGCCTCTAAGGGAGTCAAAAACTACTTCAAAAATGACTGCCTAAAATAAATCATCCCACACAATAATAGAAATTCTAAAAATCATAACTTCTCATTCCATTGTCCAAAAATGTTATATTTTATATCAACGGAAAGATAAAAAGACAATTTACAACTTTACTGAAGAACCAAAGAACCATTTCTAATTCTATGAGAGTCAAAAATTCACTCAAAGTTTCTGCCCAGAAATTTTGCCATTTGACAGCACCTGCACCCAACTTCAATAATTCACATCTTTCAACTCCCACATCCAAAAATAACATTTTATACATCGTTGGAAAGGTATGAAATTTCTCTAAAACTCTCAAGAAGACTACTTGACTCAATTCAAACCACATCAATCTGAAAATTGCCTCAAGGTACAACATACACAAACCTATCCTTATGGACATTTTAAAGAACAAGCAAAGCAACCTTTGGAAGGCTACTTGATCCATTGCAATTCACATCAGAATTTGCCTCAAATCACAGCATACACAAACCTACCCTTATGTACATTTTCAAAACGCATGCAATACAACCTTTGGAATATGCATCGGCAAAACACAATCAAACTTGCATATCTTTCAATAATATCAAAGTAGGAGTTCTTACAAAGCTTTAGTGGGCATTTTTAGCCCCAAATACAACAAGGTCTTGGAAATTCAAATTTCAAAGAAACTACATGAACAGTGATTTTGTTCCAAAATGCAACTAAAGCCTTAATACAAAATATAACTTCAAAAATCAAAAATCAAAACGGGAGTGATGTCTTGACCTCGGTTCGGTCACTCATTTTCTTGCTCATCGCCTGTGGATGGTAAGGGAAAAGGGGGTGAGCTCGACGGCTCGTGAGTAATATATTTATAACTAAGAAACAAACATAAATCCAATGCAAAAATTTGCATTTCCAAAAATGCCACATATGTATTCCAAAACTTGCAACTTCTCAAGCTATTTACAAAAGCAACAAAATGACTTCAAAACATAATCACATAAACACATCGGAAATGATTCGGGTGGATCCGAAACAGAACGTACTATACATTTTCGCGTCGCGATCATGTGTAGCCATGAACTTAGGAGAGTCCGAGAGGAGCTCCATGTCACTAGCGGGCAGGCGGAAAAAGCCTATAGACAAGTGTACTTGACTCACTTAAGGGACCACCACAAACCCATATAAGCATATATTTCACATTTTTCACACATATAGGCCAAAATGCCACATTTCCGAAAGCAATTTTATAAACATTGCATTCTTTCCAAAAAATCACATCCTTTTACAATAATCAACACAACATGGAAACATTCCCATAATTCATTCATATTAAAAAGGTACATGCTACATCAGTAAATCATTCTAAAAAGTAATAAATGCACATTTTTAAAGTTGTTGGAAAGCGTTAAATTTCATTTATTGCAATTAAATGTACTAGCTCATTTCTCAATTATAAATATATTACCCACCTTAAAATCCTTA
>JANVCQ010000007.1:30171559-30181641 GCA_025531925.1 Erythroxylum plowmanianum | reverse complement strand
AAAACTCAATTATGCCAAGCATACCATGCATTGAAATTCCTTAATATTCTAACCCCTAATATGGGGCGTTACACAGATATTCACAAGTGTATCCCGTAAGAGCAAATGATCCATATCTAAAATAAGTCCAAGATCCAATGTGAACTTTGGAAATAAGTTCAAGATTTGATCAGATCCTCTTTTACAATCAGTTTAAACACCCATAGATGGCTCTCACCTTCTTCTTGTTGTTAGGAAAGGTACTAGAGAGTGTACTAAAAGACCACTATACTCATTGTCCCATTATACCTAACTTAAACACTTATCACCATCTTACAAAAATTTTGTTCATAACTATATATTCCTAAAAATGGCAGAAGAAAAAATTTTGGAGTCAAAGTTTGATTTATAGTTGAAGCTCCTTCTCTGTAAATCATTCCAAAGCTAGACGGATCTGATTACCTTACTTGGACAACGTCTTGTTTATTGTTTATTCAAGCTTGGGGTTTGCAGGGATATTTTACAGGAGATAAGTCAAAGACAACTACTAATGATTCAACACTCATTCAATGGTAATCTTAAAATTCTATTATCATTTCATGGTTAGTCTACTATATGCAACCATAAATTACTTGAGGCTATCTACTATTTAACACTGCACAAAAGATTTGGAATGTAGCTTCTTAGACCTATTTTCAAGAGGGTAATGACGCTCACAACAATAAGAAACGAAATAAGTTACATGAGATTAAACAAAGAGAGATGACTATATCACAATACTTTGCTAAGTTAAGTGGTCTATGACAAGAATTAGACTATTATCAAGATTTCCAACCTGCATGTCCACAAAAAGGAACGTGTCTATGATATTCTAACTAGTTTGAGTATGGAATTTGACCAGAAATGAGTGCAAGTTCTAAGCAAAGATCCCTTTCCTTCTTTGAGGCAAGCTTACTTTTACATTCTAAAGGAAGAAAGTCAAAGGAATCTTTTAACACATACAAGCCCTATAGAAGACACATAAAACATAAAAGACAGACAACAATGGATCTACCATGATGAAACGTCGACTTCCAAGTATAAACACTTGATGAGCGTGTGAGTTGAATTGCTAGGTGTGTGCGATAACAATAATAAACAATTACGCTTCAATCGTTTGAGGAAGAACACATAGGGAGGGAGGGAAGAAGCCCGAGATGAGGGATTGTGTGGAAATGAAGAAGATGACTGGGATCGGAGGATTTATGTTCAAAATGGTACATATGAGTGCAAGTTGTGTGTGGGATTGGAGGATTTTGTTCAAAATAGTGCGTGTAGATGTCTATACAAAAACGCTGTGTGTGAGAGAGGTTTGGTTCGAAATGCAAGGTCTCCTCGTCACCTAGAGACGTTGAAGGAGACCTTGCATTTCATCCTGATGTGGTACCTACCTTCATAATCATGTCAACAATTGATGGGTCTCACATCCACAAAAGTGAAAAAATTTCTCGTGCTTCACTTCCTACGGCGTCACCTGTTGATTCTTATGGCAATAGAGGAATATAAGCCTTTTTTAGGTTGACTTTGATTGGCCGGAAAAAGGTACAAGAATCGTTACGGATTATATAGATTGAATAGTCAGAGCAAGAATTATGAAAAACTGCATGTTTAAGGCACAGGATTTGTCTATGGATAATTTAGTGGGTTGGATCAAATCGACAGAGGATTGTGTTAAATTAAATATGGATGGTGCAGTTAAATAGGGGTTCAACATTGCTACCGTTGGAGGATTAATTAGGGATTATCATGGTGAGTAGTGTGGTGGTTTTCAACATAACATTAGAAGGGGCTCACCTTTAGTTGCCGAACTCTAGCACATTTTCTCAAAAATTACGCTGGCTTGGGAGCATGGATATCGACGCATGATCGTCAAAATGAATTTCTTAGAGGTGATTAATATTCTTTCTTCGTCTAATATAGTTTTGATTGAGGATAATTTCTTGGTGGCAGGTACTCGATGGTTATTAAACCGAGCATGGGGGGTGCAAATTTAGCATGTATATCGGGAAGGAAACCAATGTGCCGATAGTCTGACTTTTCTAGCAGCCTTATTAAGCCCAGGTCTGCATTTTCTACAGGAGCCTCCGATGATCGTTATAAAGCTGATCCACCAAGACAAGCAAGGAGTTTTATACCACAAAATACTGCGCTAATGGGGTGTTTGTTTTATTTTTGGGTGGGGTTTGTTTATTTCCTTTTTCCTTTGTAATCTAAAAAAAAAATGCACGTCAAATTTTGACAGGCTACATTAGCAGATAACTGATGGTGCCCTAATGTCGTCAATGTTAAGATTCAGTCTAAACATTTCCTAAACATTAGAGTCTAATTTAAATGTTTGATAAATGTTAGGGTTCTAGTTGAACATTGTGAAATGTAAAAGAGTTATTTTGTACATGCGTGAAAACATTAGAGGCTAATTGGTCCTACTTAAACTTAACCTTCCGGTTCATCCCTCCCAAAATGGCAACACTCGTCCGCTTGAAACACAGAAGACTAAAGAGGTGCAATTGGAGGAATACGACAGCGAGATTGGGACCGGAGACAGAATAAGGCGGCGGTACTAGCGAAAGGGCAAGTAATCGGAAAGGAAAAGGAAAAGAAAAGTAATGGGAAATAAAGCGAAAGCAAAGGAAAGAAGAGAAAAGAGACGTCAGGAGATTTCACTGCTTCGGACGATCCCCTACGCTGATCATCAAAGGCTACATCTTTTATTCTCTTTTTCATTTCCCTTCTGGGTTTTGATTTTGGTTTATCTAATCAGATGCAATTAGGGTCCTGAATGTTAAATTTGTGTGTTTTCAGGTGGTGGTCAGCAGAAACTGTTGCTGTGGTGACTGGGGCTAACCGAGGAATTGGTTTTGAGATTGCGAGGCAGCTTGCAGACCATGGACTAACCGTCGTCCTCACATCGAGAGTGAATACTGCTGGTTTAGAAGCTGCCAATGTGTTGAAAGAATCAGGACTCAGCGTGGTTTCTCGTCAACTTGATGTCACGGATTCTTCATCTATCAAAGAGTTTGTGAAGTGGATAGAACAAACCTATGGGGGAATTGATATTCTGGTTAGTGGGTCATGCTTGGATTTTGCTGTTAACAATGAACTAAGGTTCAAGTGTTTTGCTTGATGTTTTTGTACAAGTGTTGGTGTAGGAAATGTCTCTTAACTGCTTATGCAATAATATTGTCTTTCAGGTAAATAATGCTGGTGTTAATTACAATCTTGGTTCGGATAATTCTGTTGAATTTGCCCAGAGTGTTATCGATACAAACTATTATGGCACCAAAAATGTGACGAAAGCTATGATTCCATTGATGAGAGCTTCTGCTGCAGGTGCCCGAATTGTTAACGTAAGCTCCCGGCTAGGCAAACTGAATGGCCGACGAAATGTAAGTAACACTCGAGTCTCTCATATTGATTTCTCTAGCAAATGGAATTTGATTCTGGTTGGCGGCTAGGCTGTGCAAGCTGGATGTTTAGTTTAATCCAGTCCCTGCTTATGAAATGTGGTTCCAAAAATAGAGAGCTATTAGTCTGATACAACTGAATTTTGGCTTCTGGTAAAACACTCATTGCTTGAAACGGAATTTTCTCCTTAGAATGTACCTATTTGTTCACAGGTTAGACCTCTTTTTGCCTTTTAAATTTGTTATGCTTAAGAAACTAAGTTGCTCTTCATTTGCTGCAGTTTAAACAAGTTATTTATCACTAAGGAAAATCTTTGTTGAAGATTGTTGTGATTTATCTGTAAACACCGCCGTTATCATCCAAATGAATGAAAAAGAAGAGGGCAAATAAATGTTTCAAAGAAGGAAGCAAAGAATAATCATGAGAAATTTCAATATGATTTGATTTTACTTGCTATACATGACTGTTAATGCTACTTAGGAATTTGATGTGAAGTGATTTAAGAATATAGTTTTCTTGAGGATACATAGTTGTTCTTTGTTTTTCATGTCAGTTCTCAATTAAAGTTGAAAATTTGTTGATATTTTTGTTGTTGTTATACTAAACATACTTCTCTCTACACAAATCAGAGACTTCAGGATAAAGCTTTGAGAGAACAACTTGATAACCTGGAAATTCTGTCAGAGGAACTCATTGATAGGACTGTCTCTACTTTCCTACAGCGAGTTGAAGATGGCACTTGGCCATCAGGTGGGTGGCCTCCAATGTTCACCGACTACTCGGTGTCAAAACTTGCAGTTAATGCTTTCACTAGGCTAATTGCCAAGATACTGGCTGACCGGCCCGATGGCAAGAAGATACATATAAATTGCTACTGCCCAGGTTGGGTGAAGACAGAAATGACAGGTTGGGCTGGTAATATATCTGTTGAGGAAGGGGCTGACACTGGAGTTTGGCTTGCACTTCTTCTAGACCTGGCAGTAACAGGAAAATTTTTTGCTGAGAGACGTGAGGTAAGCTTCTAAGGCAGTTAAGCTGGGATGCATTACAGGATTTGAGAAGCAGTTCCAATTCTTCTTGATCAAGTGCTAATCTATAGCACCAAAAGAGTCAAAATGACTTGAGCTAATGAGGAAAGTCTGATGGAGGGTTTGTTCATCGAATCTCATGTTCTCCTGGAAGGTCTGTTAATACTACCTTGTTAGAACGTTGAGTTAAGGATCGAGTAACCGGACGATGAACAGGAAAATCAAAATCTGATGGAATTAAATTTCCCTTGTTCTTGTTGGAGTTCTTCGAGTGACCTATCTTGACTAATAACTCAACTCATCAAAGGGAGGCTGAAACCTTGGATCTCGTTAAAGAGAGCTCCAATCTTTTGATAAAAATTCAGTTGTAACCTTTTTATTCCTTCCTTTAACCTATAAATAGGCTAGACGTATTACAAAATTAGAAGTCCTATTTCGTAGGCTTCTTTAATAGATAACTAGGAATCCTAATCAAATAAAATAACAAACGTCCTAATCAATAGCTCGCTAGGAATCCAAATTAAATAAAATAACAAACTTCCTAATTTAATAAAATTATTCCACTAGCTAAGAGCAACCATATTATTAAAATAAATCCTACTTCTTGCGTTCGTAGGTTTGTACTACGAAAGCGTCCACAACATTACCCCCCGACCTGTTGAAAGAGCTTGTCCTCAAGCTCAAAAGATGGATAGGATTGTTGGAATTGCCGAACGGTCTCCCAAGTGGCATCAAAATCTAGGAATCCTGCCCAATGAACCAGAACCTCCCTTGTATCTCGATTTAAACGGCCACGCAGAATTGCTTGAGGTCGAAGAACGACTCGGCCCTCTTTTGTGGGAGGTAACGTTGTAATAGGTGGCAAATGAGACCCTTTAAAAGCCTTGAGCAAGGAGACGTAAAAAACATTATGGATACGGCTATCGCTTGGCAGATCCAATTCATAAGCAACTTGGCCAATGCGGCGGGCAATTGAAAATGGCCCATAAAACTGAGGAGAAAGCTTACTATAGCCGTTCAATCGCACCGAGTGTTGACGATAGGGATGCAACCGAAGCCAAACCCAATCCCCCACTTAAAATTCTACATCATGATGGCCCTTGTCATAGTACTCTTTCATCCGAGTTTGAGCCAACAGCAGACAATCCCGAACATCTCGCAAAAACTGATCTCAATCCAAGAGGGCATTATCCACAGCATCAACTCGAGTGGAACCTAATGTATAAGAGATCAGGCGAGGTGGATCTCGACCATACACCACTTTAAAGGGAGTGGTTTGGAGAGCCGTATTAAAGGAGGTATTATAACAATATTCCGCCCAAGGCACCCATGCGACCCATTTCTTAGGATAGTCACCAACAAAACTGTGAAGATACATTTCCACAGTACGATTTACTACCTCAATTTGCCCGTCAGTCTGGGGTTGACAGGCAGAAGAAAATTGTAACTTAGATCCGCTTAGGCGAAACAATTCCTTCCAAAAGGTACTAGTGAAGACCACATCTCTGTCACATGTAATTGTCTCTGGAATCCCATGTAAACACACCACTTGATCAAAGAAAATTTGAGCAACCCAGATAGCTGTATACGGATGTGTTAAGGGAAGAAAGTGCGCATACTTCGAAAATCTATCAACCACCACAAACAAAACATATTTGCCCCATGATTTTGGTAACCCGTCAATAAAATCCATAGAGATGTCAGCCCAAACTTGATGTGGCAATTGTAGCGGTTGCAATAAACTTGTTGGACTGAGGTTTTCAGATTTGTTACGCTGACCAATAGGACAAGCTGACACATATGTAGCAATATCAGCCCTCATACCCTTCCAATAAAAATCCCCACGAATCCTATGCAATGTCTTTTGAACCCCCTCATGGAAGGTATCATGGTAATTCTCCATTATGGCCGCAAGCCACTGAGAACCCTTGGGAAGGTAAATTCTGTCTTTAAACATCAACCATCCATCCCACATAGCCCAATCAGCCCCTAGCTCACTCGATTCTGCCTTGGACCGCAATTCTTGCAATTCTGTAGAGCTCAAGAGGTCCGTGTGAAGGGAATCCAACAAGGAGCAGCGAGGAGAACTAATGACAAACACAGTTGGATCATCTGCCCAGCAGCGGGATAAGGCATCTACTGCTTTATTCATGGAACCGGCTTTGTATTCTACCCATAAATCATAACCCATTAACTTTGCAGGCCAGTGTTGTTGTGTGGGTGCAGTCAACCGCTGTTCCAGTAGGTATTTGAGACTAAAATGATCAATTCGGATAAGGAAGGGATGCCCCCATAGATATGGACGCCAATGCTGCATTGCTTTTGCCAAACCGATCAATTCTCTCTCGTAAGCTGCCAATTTTTGATGTCTAGCTGCTAATTATCGACTGAAAAAAGCAATGGGCTGCTGTGATTGTTGTAAAACAACCCCAATACCACCGCCGGAGGCATCACATTCAATGACAAATTCCATCTCAAAGTCAGATAGCCACAATATCGGCGCTATGGGCAAAGCTGTTTTAAGTTGTTCAAAGGCTTGTAATGCTTCTTTACTCCTTTGGAAGGAGTTCTTTTTTAACATACTAGTCAAAGGTGCCGCTAACTTCTCATAATCGCGCACAAACTTTCGATAGTATCCTACTAAATCCAAAAACCCCCGCAAGGAAGTGATGGACTGCGGTTGTGGCCAGTCGACAATAGCTTGTACCTTACTAATATCTACACCAACTCCCTTTGCTGGAATAACGTGACCCAAATATGCAACAGAGGGTGATGCAAAACAACATTTAGATTGTTTGAGGTAAAGTTTATGTGCGCGAAGCAACCCAAAAACCATGTTCAAGTGGAGCAAATGACTCTCCCAATTGCTACTATAAATCAGAATATCGTCAAAGAAAACAAGTACAAATCGGCACAAGAAGGCAGAACATACATCATTCATCAAGGCCTGAAAGGTCGACGGGGCATTGGTTAGGCTGAATGGCATTACTAGAAATTCGAAATGCCTATGGTGAGTGCGGAAGGTTGTCTTTTCTATATCATCTGTAAACATACGAACTTGATAGTATCCTGATTTCATGTCCAATTTGGTGAAGAAACAGGTGTCAGGTAATTCATCTAAAAGCTCATCCACCACGAGAATCGGAAATTTATCATTTACTGTCTTGGCATTCAACTCACGGTAATCTACTCAAAGTCGCCATGACCCATCCTGTTTCGGAACTAGTAAAACTGGAGAAGAATAGGGGGACTTGCTAGGCCGAATAATCCCTTGTTGGAGCATTTCCGCACATTGCTTCTCAATCTCATCCTTTTGTCGGTGGGGGTATCTATAAGGCCGAACCATTATAGGAGTTGTCCCCGGTAGCAAAGGAATCCTGTGATCACACTGTCGAACAGGAGGGAGCCCTGTGGGATCAAGGAACAGGTCATCAAATTCTGCAGGCAATTCATCCAAGTCCTGCGCTTCTGTTTTGGTGGGCATGGTGGCACCCATCACGCAAAGAGCCTTGGGACCATGACGCTGTTGTCCCTGAAACAAAACTGATTTCCCTTCCACCGCAAAAGACATAGTAAGAGTTGAAAAATCCCACTATATTGGCCCAAGCGTTTCTAGCCATTTAATACCCAGCACAATATCAAAGCCATCTAAGGGAATTACATAAAAATTTGCAGAAAAATCGAGACCCGCAATAGAGAATGGTACCCGAAGACAAATCCCCAAGCTTTGCATTTTGTCCCCATTTGGAATAGAAACACTAGCATTTGGTAGAGAATGCACGTGGAGGCCTAATCGTTGGGCTGCCACTATGCTGATAAAATTGTGCGTACTGCCGGAATCAAGTAAACTGAGTACTGGTTGTCCGTTAATAATAACTTGCATCGGCATAGTTCTGCTTTTTTTTTGACCAATAAGAGCATGCAATGAGATTTCTGGAGCTGCCTTCTCCTTCTCTTCTATATGTTCCTCCTCCGAATCTCCTACTTCAATCCAAAAGAGCCGTTTGCATTGATGGCCCATCGAATATAGCTCATCACAATCGTAACATAACCCCTTTGATCATCGTTCGGCCATTTTAGCACGGGATAGCCGCTTGACAAAAGGGCCCTGATTATTCGCGGGCTAGCTAGTCGTGATTGACGAGGTTGGTCGATTGGGTGTGGTTCTGGACTGAGAATTTCCTGAAGTCATGGAATAACCGGATGTTGAGTTAAGGATCGAATAACCGGACGATGAACAGGAAAATCAAAATCTGATGGAATTAAATTTCCCTTGTTCTTGTTGGATTTCTTCGAGCGACCTATCTTGACTAATAACTCAGCTCATCAAAGGGAGGCTGAAACCTTGGATCTCGTTAAAGAGAGCTCCAATCTTTTGATAAAAATTCAGTTGTAACCTTTTTATTCCTTCCTTTAACCTATAAATAGGCTAGACGTATTACAAAATTAGAAGTCCTATTTCGTAGGCTTCTTTAATAGATAACTAGGAATCCTAATCAAATAACATAACAAATGTCCTAATCAATAGCTGGCTAGGAATCCAAATTAAATAAAATAACAAGCTTCCTAATCTAATAAAATTATTCCACTAGCTAAGAGCAACCATATTGTTAAAATAAAGCCTACTTCTTGCGTTCGTAGGTTTGTCCTACGAAAGCGTCCACAACATACCTCTGGACATTCCTTTTGGCTACCAAAACACGGGATTGATGATTAAAGCTAGAGTTGATATTTGATGATCTTCACCTTACCCTGGCCTTTTGCCTTTCGATAGTTTAAGAAACTTTAGAAAAATTCTCAAAATTTTGTTTTTTGTCACTTGTAGGGGACTAGGAAAAAGTGATCAGCTCCTTCATTTTGTTCCAATAAGGCTAGTTAGAAGATACAAGTTGTATTGCACTTCTTATCATTCTTGGTGATTTAAAAGGTAAAGGTGGTGATAACATGTTATTTTGTTATGTTAATTGATCTTTTGTTTTGAATATCTTTCGGTGTTTAAATATGAAAATTAATATTTGTTTTATTTTAGGTTAAAATTACGAATTTTGAAAAAGTGGATATATTAAACAAAATCACTCCAGACTAACTTCAAGAGTTAGAATTTAATTATGAAACTTCTCTCCATCCCTATATAGGGATTTTGATTTGTTTTAAATAGGGATCTTTGAAAGATAGAAAGAGACTAGGTTTAGAGTAGGTTCACCCCTCCAACTTTCTTTTATCACTTCTTTTGAAGATGTGCTTGTTTGGTGGGTACGAGAAGAGAGGAATGGGTATGGAATGAAAAATAAAGCTTGGTAAGAGGTAATGATTATTTTGCTTCTACTTTTATTCCTTACTTTGGGACATTGCTCCATTCCTCTCCATTATGAGAAAAATGGAAGTCATTTCTAACTTTGCTTAATGCTTAATGCTTAATTTTTTTTGGTTTAGTAAGGTTTAGTATTCTTTAACTAATTATAATTAATTAATTAATTATAACATAATTAATTAAAATATAATTCAATCATTAATTAAAATATTGTACTTAATTAATTAATTAAAATAATATAATTAATTAATTAATTACATTATAATTAATTAAAATATAATTCATTCATTAATTAAAATATTGTAATTAATTAATTACAC
>JANVCQ010000007.1:30154649-30171459 GCA_025531925.1 Erythroxylum plowmanianum | reverse complement strand
AATATAATTAATTAAAATATTATAATTAATTAAAATATAATTAATTAATTAGTTACAATATAATTAATTAAAATATAATTCATTCATTAATTAAAATATTGTAATTAATATTACATTATTTTAATTAATTAATATATTGTAATTAATTAATTACAATATAATTAATTAATTAAAATATAATTAATTTTTATTTCTCAATATTTTTTACAAATCAACCACTATCAATAGTAATGATAATTATTCCTTTCTTTTAACCAACCATCATAATTATAATGATAATATCTATTCACATTCCTCACTATATTCATTCTCATTTTTATTACCATTCCCCTATAGGAACCAACCATCCCCTAAGTTTTCTTCTTCAATCTTTCTTCTTTCTTCTATTTTTGGTGTTGAAACTTAAGCCATACGTGATTAAATCCAAATATTCTAATTCAAAGGGATTCAAAACTCTAGTTGTAAGTTGTGAAGTTTTGTTCTAAACTTATATTCATGTTTTAATTTAAGTATTTCTTATCTTATGTTTTTATACTTCATGAATAATTAATATTGATTGATATGATAAAATAATTTAATGTTAATTATTCTATAACTATCCATGAATCAAGTGATTCGTTATTGTTACAAAGAATTGATATAAGTAGTAAATATGTTATTTATGAATTTGCATATTTAACTTATGATAAACAAGAAAACTAAGCTGAATAGTTACAGCCATCTCAGTTATTTAATTTAAGTCTAATCTTTTTCACTACAGCTAGCTCAATTATTTAATTTAAGTCTAGTATTTTTCACTAAGCTTATTATTATCATTTAATTGATATAGAATGCAATCATACTCAGTTAATTAATGGTAAGTTTTAACTTGAATGTTGTTTTTAAATCAATTAATTTAGGAAATGTTGAGATTTATTATAGTTATTCTAATATGTTTCTGACTAACTACTTGAATCGTGAAAATTATTCTTTTATACCAATGATCATTGTCATAATTAGATGAGATCTATTCTTTGAATAAGAGTTAAGTACTCTTGAATTTATCACTTTTATATTTAGTTGATTTATTTTGATTTCTTATTAATTTTAGTTAATTAATTATAAACCTCCACTTTATTTTATTAATTAAAATTAGGAAACTAGTATTTTGTTTTCTTAGGATTAGACCCGATTTTACAAGAAGTTAGATAATCAAAATTAATCTGAAGGGCTTCGACAAATCAATCAAAATTTTAGCGTTATTGTGAGGAACTAATTTCAACATAACCCCACCATGCAACTTCTAGTTAACACTGGCCAACCACCCAAGACGCACCAGCACAACCCCACCAAGCAGTGCCCCACAACAAATGCACCAGTCTCATAGCAACTCAACTCCACACAGCTCCAACTGACAACGCACCAGTAGTGCGAGTGCACCAGAACGTTGCTGAGTTACAACCCTACCAGGTAGGTCCATAGCGACGCGTCAAGCCAAAAAGACACCAACCCAACCCCATCTCCAACCAGCATGCCATTTAGCAGTGTCCGACAGGAACGTCCTACATTTAACACACCAACACCCACCAGTATTGTTTTGATGTTCTATTTATTTTTTGCTTCATTTTTATTAATTACTTTTTGTTGCTTCACTTTGAGTTATTATTAGGTTGTTTTTATTTTTTTTGGAATAGTTTTATGTTTATACTTGTAATCATTATGGGACGTTTTAAAGATACTGTCACGACAACAACAAAAGAAAAATCTATGGTGAATCCAGAACATCAATTTGCTATAGGACTTATAACAGTACCACACTCGAATAGCAAAAAACACATTTATCTTGCCACTAGTTAAGTCAGACTTATACGATTATCTCACTTTTAACACTTAAGAATGAAAATAACGATACACTGTTTTCAAAATCGACATATTAATGTGGGTAAGTATGTACAGTACCCATCCTTAGAAGACTTGCAAATTAAAGAAAAATTTGATGATTTGCTTATTGACATGAGTTGGAAATATTTTGCACTAACTTATTGTCCAGTATTTATTAAATTAACTAGAGAGGTTTATACTACCTTTAAATTTGATAAATCGGACAATTTTACTTTACGTAGTCCTAATGTGATAGAATATAGATTAATGGATGTCGAATTCAAATCGTCACTGATTTTAATTTAACCTTAGGGTTGATAAATGAAGAATATGCTTATTCAACTCAATACAAAGAATATGTCGTGGACTATGGTGAGTTTAATTCTTTCCAAGCATGGAAATCTGTGTCTTCTGGCTCATTGACTTATCATCTAAGTAAATCTAAGGGTAGTTGTTTTAATAAGATGGAATGAATTTATATGCAACATTTCTTGGCTTTTAATTATTCAGGAAAGAAGGCTACGATGTGTACTTACACTAAAGCTAAGTTATGCTTTATTTGATGTATGATAAACAAAGTATGAGTCAATTTAGTGCTTGGTTAGCAATGCAATTTAACATTTTCTCTCTTCTAACAAGAATTTGTCTTGGTTCCCTTATTACTCATCTGGCCATTAGTCTAAATTTGCTTGATATGCATATCACTTGTGAGATGGAACAGTTCGACAAGGCTTATTTAAGTAGGATGAAGGGTACTTGAGCAACAAAGGAGAACATTTTTTTATACCACGTGATCGCCCCTAGAGAGGTTCATCATCAACCCAATAAGAGAATGATGACATTCTATCACCTTTGTATCTTCTGACTCTACAATTCGATATGAGTATCCTTTTCGACTGGAGAGATTAGAATATAAAATTTTTAAAATTGAAAAGAATTTGGAAGCTCTGCTTGAATGAATGGGGATGGTATCTTCATGTCCACCGACATCATAATACACCTCCTTTCAGATGCTCACAACTCAGCAGAGGTTTCTACTCTATACTTTATTTTAGTTGATTATTTTTGTGAGAGGTGAGTATCTTGTGCATACATTAGAGACAATATATGATCTAAGTGTGAAGGAGCGAATGTGTATATTAGTGGACGTTTATATTATGATGAACTTTGTGATTTTTTTATTAAACTTATGATACTATTATTCGTATATTGATTATTGCTCATGATAACCACATAATTTTCTAATTGTTGTTTATAAATAATCCTTAAGTTAGGAAATATTTTTCGTTTATGAAATAATGCATGAGAGAGACAAGCATGATCAGTGTTTTTCATTAAATTATTTTTAATATCTCATTGGTTTTTTTGAATGAAAGTGTGCAAGAATTGATGCATTTTGGCATGTACTTGAGCTTTGAACTTAATAGCATTTATCACAATTGTGCTCATACATATCTTTTTGTTGTATGATATCAAACATAGCTTGTTTATACTAGAACTTGTTTTTCAATATATATTGAGACCATTTTTTTATGAATTTACATATAAAAATGATAAGGGTACTTAGGATAACCATGTTTTATCGAAACAAGCCTACCTTACTTTTTATCTCTAGAAAACTAATTTGAGTTTTACCCTTTCTTTTCTTGCATAATAGCCTCATTACAAGCTACTTTTACACTTCTTGTTGTTAATGTCCTTAAGGATTTTGAGCCCCTAAATTGAATGGATTGTTTAACGCTTATTTGCATAGGATTTTAACTATTTTCATGAAAAATAAATTAGTTGATTCAAGTTACTATGTTTTGATTTTTCTTTTTTTTAAATAAAATGGACGAGAAGTACAAAAAAGAATCTCCTCTTTGATCTTCTTGTTATAAAAAAAAAAAGTAAAAAAGAAGTGATTAAAAAAGATGTTATTTGAATCAAGTGAGTTTTAAGGTTCTATATGCTCTCAGATATTTTTTACCATACAAAATGTAGGATCAACTCCTTTATTGTTTATCTTTTTTTTTGTTGCCCACGAGATATTCTAAGAGAGTCCCAACTATGAGAAGGCACCTTTAAGCCATCTACACCTAGACTAATTCCCGCTTAAGCTGGGTAGGTCCTTTGCGGGAGGCAAAGCTCTGACCCCAAGTTTTAAACAGCTACATACGTGAGGGGGGTTCAAACTCGCGACTTCATTTAAGCTAGGAAAGCTCCTTACCAACTCACCTGCGTCTTGGGGTTGTTTATCATTATTAGTAAAGTAAGATAATGCAAGAGAGGAATGAGCTAAATTGAGACTCAAAGACATAAAATGACAAAACTCAATTGATTCAAATAGCATCATTTTTAATCACCTCATTTTTATTTTTTTCTTTTTTATAACAAGAACAACAAAGATGAAGCTTTTTTTATACTCTCTCTCATTCTATAAAACAATTAAAAATCAAAACACTGCAACTTGAATCAACTAATTTACTTTTCATAAAAGTAGTCAAAATCCTACGCGAATAAGCGTTAAACAATTCCTTCAATTCAAGAGCTCATAATCATTAAAGACATCAACAAGAAGAAGGATGAAAGTAGCTTGTAATAAAGTTACTATGCAAGAAAAGAAATGATAAAACTCAAATTAGTTTTGTAGGGTAAAAAGTAAAGTAGGCTTCTTTAGGTTAAAAATGGTTATCCTAAGCGCCTTTATCATCTTTATACACAAATTCATCAAAAACGTGATCTTAACATGCATTCAAAAGCAAGTTCTAGCATAAACAAGCTATGTTTGATAACACAACAAAAAGATATGAATGGCACAAATGTGATGAGTGTTTTCAGACTTAAAGCTCACATAAGTGTCAAAATGTATCAAGTCTTGCACAATTTCATTCACAAAACCAATGAGATACTTAAAATAATTTAATAAAAAGCACTAATCATGCTCATCTCTCTTATGCATTATTTCTTAAACCAAAAATATATTGTAATTTACAAATTATCTATAAAAAACAATTAGAAAATTGTGAAGCTATAATTAGGAATAATTAATATATGAATCATAGTATCATGAGTCCAATAAAAAATCACAATTTCGTTATAATCTAAAAGCTTGCTAATAGAAACACTTGCTCCCACACATCTAAATCATACATTGCCCCTAATGTATGCACAAAATTCTCACATCTCACAAAAATAATAAACTAAAATAAAGCATATAGTGGAAGACTTCCTTGAGTTGTGAGAATATGAAAGGACATGTATTATGGTGCTGGTGGACATAGAGATACCATCCTTATGAATTGAAGCAGAACATCCAAATTATTCTCAAGTTTAGAAATTTTATGCTTCAATCTCTCCAGCTGAAAGATACAAAGGTGGTGGAATGTCATGATCCACTTATTGCGTTGATTATGAACCTCTCTAGGGGCGATCATGTGATATAAAACAAAATGTTCTCCTTTGTTGCTCAAGTACCTCCATATTAGTTAAATAATGGTTCCATCTCGTAGACGATATACATATCAATGTCAGTGTCAATCATATCAAATAAATTCATATTAATAGCCCAATGAGTGATAAGGGAACAAAAAAGTCAACGTATTACACAAGGCTTTCCGCTTTGCTAGAGTTTAGAGAGGGTTATATGTACGCAATATAAATTTTTGTTAGATGAGAGAATAATGTTAAATTGCATTGCCCTAAAATTGACTCATACTTTGTTTACCATATACCAAATAAAGAATAACTCAACTTTACTGCAAGTACATGTTGTAGGCTTCCTTCCTGAATAATTAAAAGTCAAAAAATGTTGCATATAAATTCATTCCATCACATTAAGATAACTACCCTTGTATTTACTTGGATGATAAACCAACCAATCAGAAGACATTGATTTCCATACTTGGAAAGAATTAAACTCACAATAGTCCACGACAACTTCTTTGTATTGAGTCGAATCAACAAATTCTTCATCTATCAACCATAAGGATAAATTAAAATCATTGATAGTATGTTTTAATTTGACACTCATTAATATGTACTATATCATATTGGAACTACATAAAGTAAAATTGTCCGGTTTATCAAATTTAAAAGTAGTATAAAACTCCTTAATTAATTCAATAATCATCGGACAACGAATTACTACAAAATATTTCCAACCCATGTCAATAAGCAGATCATCAACTTTTTCTTTAATTTGTAAGTCCTCTAAGGATGGGTAGTATACATACTTACCCGCATTAATTTATCAGGTTTTGAAATCAATGTGCCATTATTTTCATTCTTTATTGTTGAAAGTGAGATAACTGAGCAAGTCCGACTCAGCTGGCAGCAAGATGGGAGTGAAATCCTCTGTTCCCACTATCCAAGACCAACCCTGTGCCATTTAAGCATGGCCACATATTTTGCTAGGACCCACTGAAATTTGTGGTCATACTTAAATGGCACAGGATTGGTCTTGGATAGTGGGAACAGAGGATTTGGTCCCGCAAGATGTAGGTATTTTTTGCCCCCTTAGATCCTCTGTCCCATTTCTTGTGTACCAACCCTGTCCCCTTTAATCTCAACCTTCCATTTATGTCCCCTTAGATCCTCTGTCCCATTTTTTGCTATTCAAGCATGCTTTATTGTGTTCCTGATTGTAGGTCCTGTAGCACATTGATGTTGTGCACTTGAATTCACCGTATTTTCTTTTGTTGTTGTCTTAACATTTTCTAAAGAATGACTCATAATGATGATAAGTATGAACCAGAAAAAAAAAAAAAAACTACTCTTGAAAAATAATCAAAACAAGCTAATAATAATTAAAATTAAATTGAAGTAAAGCAACTAAAAATAATTAATAAAAATGAAGTAAAATAAATAGAACATAAACAATAACATTAAAACAATACTAGTGGGTGTTCGTGTGTTAAACGTGGGACGTTGCTGAATGACTGGCTAGTTGAAGGGCCTATATTGGTCTCTTTCTGGCTCGAGGCATACATTACTGTGTGGAGCTGCCTAATGGAGTTGTAACTCAGCAGCATTATGGGGCACTGCTGGTGTGTCGTTGGCTAGAGCTGCACAAAGTTGCCTTGTGCTGTTGGAATTGAGTTGCTTTAAGGTTGGTGCGTTTGTGTGTCTTACGTAGTTGGCTGGTGTTAGTTGAAAGTTGCGTGTTGGGCCATTTGGTGTCAAGTCACATGTGGTGTATAGAGGCGTATGGTGTAAAACCAATCAGCTTCCTCAGGATTGAGAGTTCGAACAGGGCTAGAGAAGAGAAAACGATGCATATGAATCTCAGTTACAAACATTTGATTGAGACATCTTGGGTTCTTTTGTAGAATCTTCTTATTATATTTGCTAGGAAGTTCATTAACAAAAACCTTCAACCTCATCTTCCAAAACATCACCACCAAGGCAACACTACCTACAGGCCAGATAAGAGTGAAACAATCTAATTGACAAGACCTTCCACCTAAGCCACTTCATTCTTACTATTATGGCCAGGGGTACAGATCTATTCTGTACCAACTCAGTACCCCTTTGATCTCAATCATCCAATTTGCATGGTTGAAATCAAAGGAAGATAGAGGGTACTGGGTAGGGGTACAGAAGATCAGGCTCCTATGGCCAGAATGAGTTTCAAATGAGTTCACATGGTTCACTTTCTTGTGGTATCATACTCACCCAAGTCTTTGAGCATTTTCACACACCTCCCTCTGCTGATGGCTTCAACCTTGCTTGGGGATGGCAATTTTCCCCCAAGCCTGAAGTCAATAGAACTGGCCTGAGTTGTCCAAGCAAGCTCCCGACCCGGATTCCAGCCCAAATTGATTCAAGAAAAATGATGATGTTTTGTTCAATGCTTAATAATCGATTAACCAAAATGATATCATTTTGTTATATTTAGCCAAGATGACATCTTTTTGATCCCAAGTCGGAAAAAGAAAATTTTCAAACCAAATTGGCCTTGTCCAGCCTGTTACCATCAATCCCTAACCTCACTGGTAGCATGGATAACTATGTCACTTTCAATACTCTTAACTTTATAAGCATGGCATTAACATTCTCCCTGCCTCTCATATAGTGCTGACTGAGGATACTTTTTTGGTGACAGAAATTTAAGAGCTTTTACACCGAACTTGAGAGGTACAACTTCAGTGTGTCTTCCGCGAAGGGAATCAATGCGCCGACAACCTGACGACTCTCGCATTCTTATTAAGTCCGGGTTCCCATATCCTACAGGAGCCTTCGTTGGGTGTCCAGGAGCTTTTCCACAGAGATGCGCAAATAGCGTTGTGTTCTAGAGCATTGAGTTAATCTTGTATTTCTTTCCTTTGTAAACCAAAATAAAACTTTATAAGCATGGGTTTACATATGAAAGAACACATTCCAAGATTCATCTAGTGCATAGCTGGATGATGGGAAGGTAAACCATCTCCAGGGAAGGACTTGATCAGATTTTTTATAAGGAGACACTAGATGATCAACTCCAGGTGGCCTCTATGTTTCAATTCTCGATGATCATTATTCAACTCTTGAATAATTTTTGTGGCTTAATACAGTTTAAACTCCCACTTCTTGGATTACTAAACAAGAAGCTCTTATGTAGTTCAGCATTGTAAACTTTTGAGTTCCTCCTGATGTGAAAATAGTGGGCCAAAAAGCTCTTCTTTTTCAACAAGTAGTTAATCACCTCAGTATTTATTTGTATGTGTGAGTCAATGTATATACTCAACACCATGATCACACAGACCAAACCAAAGGCTTTCAATTAAATTACCTATCACCAGTAATATACACTAAAACAGCCAATATATATTATGTTATCTTGTCCTCCAAGCCAATAAAAGAGAAACAGGAATGACTATCCTACTTCACTTCCCTAAATTAGTCTCCAATAGCACAAGCAACTATTTCAATCTGAAGTACACCTACCCTGAGCCAAACTAGACACAAATGCATACCATTGTACTATCAGCGTTTCCATCTGTTATCTGCTACATAGTCTTTATCTTTTGGACCAGAACACTAAATCCATTGCCAATTCTTCATCATCGTAGATAACTTACATTTAACCTATCTCCGGAGCTTCTTTTTAACAAAAATTAATGTATACGTGTAAGCAGATCCAAAAATGTTCATAACCTAATCCAGGAATCGCATGCAACCCATTCTTGACTAGCCAAAACCCTAACTTTGGACGAATAGAACTCTGTCATTGTTAGATGATAAGGATTATCCCGAGATACTAGTCCCATAACCAACCTTATCACAAGTAGTTTGCGCAACAGGATAAAGTTAACATAACAAACTTAGATAAGCAGATAGATTTGTTATGTATTTCAAATGATGTACAAACTGTGTATAAATACACACTACTGTATAGCACGATTAAGCTCATATAATACCAAAACGTTATTCTTGGGTTTTGACTTGGTATCAGAGCCAAATATGGAGGCTCCACCAACTTCCCACTCTTCTTCTTCTTCGCAAACCATTGACTCAACCCAGTTCAAATCGATTGCTTTCTCTATTTCCTCTATCCTTCCTTTTGCACAGCAAACCTTCTCTATCAAACTAAACTCCACAAATTATATCTCGTGAAAAACTCAATTCAATCCCATTCTAAAGTGCTATAGGCTTACTGGCCATATTGATGGCTCAACACTTGCTCCACCTAAACAAGTCCATAGTGCTGAAACCAATACACTGGAAGACAATCCAACTTATCTCCTTTGGGAACAAAAAGACCAACAATTGCTAAGTTGGATCTTATCATCTTTAACCGAAGAGGTTTTCCCTTACGTCAATGACGTGGAAACATCATATGATGCTTGACAGGCGCTTCAGAAGTCTTTTGGTTCTGGATCCAGCTCTAGACAAATTCAATTACTCTTGGCTTTGCAGGATCTCTCTCTTGAAGGCAAAACGATGTTGGAGTTTTTAAAGGAAGCTAAACAGATCCGTGATCAGTTGGCAGTTGCTGGTATGCCCTTGGGCAAAGCCGAGTTCAATGCAAATATTTTTCGCTCTCTTCCTCCTGAATATCACCCTATTATGGCAGTTTTATCTTCCAAGGGCGATCATGCCGACTTTCATGAGTTATCTGGACAATTAATCTCTCATAAAATTCTCTTGAAGAGCTCAAAACACTACTCTGGCACTGTAGCTAATGTGGCTAAATTTGGCAATTTTGGGTCTAAACCTGTTAACAAATACAACCAGTCCAAATCGTTCTCTGGTGGTAACCAGCGGTAAAACAAGTCTACCAAGCGCTTCTTTAAGACTCCATGTCAGATTTGTGGTCTCAACAATCATCAAGCTAAATGGTGTCATCATCGGTTCACCAAGGAATCTGATCATTCCACTGCTAATCTGACAACTGGTCCTGCGTCTCACGCCTCATCCTCGGAATGGTTAGCAGACTCCGGTGCCAACCAACATATTACTCCTGATCTGAGTGCTCTCCAACTTGCTGATGACTATAAAGGTACGGATACTGTTACAGTTGGTAATGGTTATGGTTTGCCTATTAAACATGTTGGTCATCTTGCCTTGAATTCTGCTGGTAGAAAATTATTTCTACGTAATATTTTGCACGTGCCTGCTATCAAATGCAATTTACTCTCCATTCATAAATTTGCCAAAGACAATAAATGTTTCTTTGAGCTTCATGATGACCATTTCACTGTGAAGGACCAGATAACCAGGAGAATTTTGGTGCAAGGCTCAGTTGAAGATGGGTTGTACAAGTTGCCTGGTTTCATGTCAGCACAGCATGGTTCCTCTCCTCACGCTTTTGTGGCATCCATGGCAACTTTGGCAGATTGGCATGCTCGTCTCGGCCATCCCTCTTATTCTTCTGTTATTTCTCTTGTCAAGCAGTTTCATTTACCTTGTTCAACGAATAAACCACCCACTCAACAATGTTCTTCGTGTTGTTTGGGAAAGATGAGTTGCCTATCATTACCCTGTACTAACACAGTGACTACTGAGCCATTAGCTTTGGTTCATTCTAATGTATGGGGGTCTGCTCCCAATTTGGCATTCAATGGAGAAAAGTACTTTGTTATTTTCGTTGATGATTGTACTAAATTTACTTGGTTATTTCCCACTCGACAGAAAAGCGATGTTGTTCATGTTTTTACTGATTTTCATAAGTTGGTTGAATGTATGTTTCAACGGCCTTTAAAGGCTTTTCAATCCGATTGGGGTGGTGAGTATAGGGTTGTTGCCAATTACCTTCGCCAATGTGGCATTGAGCATCGTGTTGCTTGTCCTTATACTCATGAGCAAAATGGTGTTTCTAAACGAAAAATATGCCATGTGGTTGATACTGGGCTGTCGTTGCTGACTCATTCTGGTGTTTCTTTTCGGTTTTGGTCCCATGTTTTTTTGGCTGCAGTATATCTTATTAATCGACTTCCAACACCGGTGTTGCACAATCTAAGCCCTTTTCAGAAGTTGTTTGGCAATCCTCCTGATTATGAGTTCCTTCGTGTTTTTGGCTGCACTGTTTATCCTTTATTACGTCCCTACAATATGCACAAATTTAATTTCAGGACAATAGCATGTGTGTTTCTGGGCTACTCTCGTTGTCATTAAGGTTATTTGTGTTTTGATCCTGAAACTAATCGAGTTTATATCAACAAGCATGCCAGGTTTGATGAAGCTCGTTTTCTCTACAAAGAGTTAGCGCAACAACAGTCTTCTTTGTCCATTCTTGGCCCTGCTGCTACTGTTGCTGACTCTGCTCCTTGGCTCACGATCACCTGTCTAGTCCCTATCTCATCTGCTCAGCTTTCGGGCCAGGCACCTATTTCTGCTCCCTTGGCCGCTAATCCTTGCTTGGAGTCAACCCGTGGCTCATTCCAAACACCAAGTAGTCCGTGTAACAGGCCCAATGTCATTTCAAGCCCCTATGTCATGTCTCCTACCTCAGATGGCCCATTGCCAATCCACAGGGACACGTGTGTCGAGTCCAGTGCCACTCATGGCTCATATGCTCCGGGTAGTGATGCGTGTAGGCTTGCTGCTGACCCATTACCCACTCGTGGGGGCCAACATACTATGGTTCTTTGTCCTCATCTTAAAAAGAAGGAACTACATATGGTTGTCCAGACACAGGCTCGCACCAGCGTCCCTGAAATTTTAGAACCCTCTTGCTTTTCCAAAGCGGTGAAGATTTCTGCCTGGAGGGCTACCATGAGCACTGAAATCACTGCTTTAATTGAGCATGGTACTTGGGATTTAGTTCCTCGACCGCCTGCAGTTAATGTTGTTGGGAATAAATGGGTTTACAAGCTCAAACATAATTCTGATGGGTCAATTGCACGTTGTAAGGCACGCTTGGTCACTAAGGGGTATACTCAACAGGAAGGAGTGGACTATACTGCCACTTTTAGTCCTGTGATCAAAGCCACAACCATACGTACTGTCCTAGCTCTTGCTGTTTCACGTGGTTGGTGTCTCAATCAGTTGGACATCTCCAATGCCTTCCTGAATGGCACTCTTACCGAAGACATCTACATGGCCCAACCTCAGGGATTTATTGATGCTCGTTTTCCATCTTATGTTTGCAAATTGCACAAGTCGATCTACGATCTCAAGCAGGCGCCTTGTGCTTGATTTCACCGCTTGAGCACATACTTGGAAAGTATTGGTTTTATAGGTTCACATACTGATTCCTCCTTATTTATTTACAATCATGATCGTGTTGTGCTATACTTGCTAGTCTATGTTGATGATATTGTTATCACGGGTAGTAGCACTCAATGCGTTCGGGAGTGTGTGGCTAAAATCAAAGCTGAGTTTGAGTTACGCGATCTGGGTCCTCTCACGTACTTCTTGGGCATTGAGGTTATTCGTCGGGATGCTGATATTTTCTTATCTCAAAAGAAATATTTAACTGATCTTCTTCAACGCACACATATGCTTGATGCCAAGGGTGTCAACACCCCGATGCCATGCATCGCCTAATATTCACTCCAGGATGGAGATCCTTTAGATAATCCAGAGTTATATCGCACTACTGTGGGCTCTCTTCAATATGCCTGTCTCACAAGACCTGATATTTCCTTTTCTGTGAATAAGTTGTGCCAATTTTTGTCTGCTTCGACGACGGTACACTGGGAGGCTTGCAAACAGTTGCTTCGTTACATAAAGGCAACCACTGATCAAGGTCTTCTTTTTACCAAATCTTCCACTGCTCAACTCTAGGCTTTCACCGATGCTGACTGGGCTGGTGGACAAGATGACAGGCGCTCTACTGGAGGATTTGCTATTTACATGGGCAGCAACTTAATCAGTTGGTCTTCCAAGAAGCAGCCAACAGTTGCTCGTTCGTCCACAGAGGCTGAATATCGCTCCCTTGCCAATACCACAGCTGAACTAATTTGTTTACGATCACTCCTCAAAGAATTGGGTCAATCTACTCCTCAACAGGCCGTTCTTTGGTGTGACAATATGAGGGCAACCTTCTTAGCACATAATGCGGTGTTTAAAGCTCGAACGAAACATGTGGAGGTTGATTTTCACTTTGTCCACGAGCAAGTAAAGTCTGGATTTTTATCCATTCAGCATTGTAGCACCAAGGACTAGCTTGCTGATATCTTCATTAAGCCGTTATCATCAACTCGGTTTCAAGAACTTAAGTCCAAGCTCATAGTTTCTTGCATCCACCCTAAGCTTGCGAGGGGCTGTTAGATGATAAGGATTATCCCGAGATACTAGTCCCATAACCAACCTTATCACAAGCAGTTTGCGCAATAGGATAACGTTAACATAACAAACTTAGATAAGCAGATAGATTTGTTATGTATTTCAAATGATGTACAAACTGTGTATAAATACACACTACTGTATAGCACGATTAAGCTCATATAATACCAAAACACTATTCTTGATTTTTGACTATTACATAGGTAAATGAAGAAGATGAGTGATCGTGTTTGAATAAAGTTATCAAAATTACTACCATCTAAAAGAGCATAAACTGGCTTGCTTGAAATAAATCCTTAAAAATGGATGGTAGCATGACTAGGAGACCCAGCGTAAGCATGTAACTGAAGATGCTGATAAAATAAAGGTTGATCATTTTTAACAATGAAACTGGTGGACATGAATTCGGTAATGGTGGTGTTTTTGGGGGATCGACTTTAGTCTCGAAAAATATGAGATGCTTATCAGGGCACATGTGACTGGTAGAATAATTTTAATCACAGGTAAAATATAATCCCTTCTCACGAAATATATTAGATGTATTTGAGTGGATTATTTCAAAGAAGGAGTGGGCAATAAACGTGGTGTCGATGATGGTAAAGCCAGAGGATAGTGAGTGGAAGAAGATGATGATGTTATAAGAGTAGAGCTTTTAGAAACAAATGCGGAGAAAGTGGGTTTAGCAGTTGGAACAGAGAGTCCTATGGTAGCCTTTTCATTAAATAAATGGGCTAATGTAGTAACTTTGGATAATATGGAAGGAGCTTGAGCAAGAACTTCCCAGCAAATATGATCCTTCAGCCTACTTACAAAGCAATCTGGTAGAGTTGATTATGATAACTCAACACTTCTATTAGTAAAAACCATGATTTAGGTGCAGTAGTCAATGATAGAGCCCACCTAAGACAACTTGAATAATTTTGCCCTAGGGCTATTAAATGGTAAAGGACCAAATTGATCTTCAATTACACGAGCTAACAAAAACCATATTAGAAGTTGATTGTTCTTCTACAACATCTAAAACCACAAAACAATAGTACCATCAAAATGGACAGAAGAGATGGTGATGTGTTCATCATCTGGAGTGTGATAATAGGTAAACTATTACTAAGAACGGATTAGCCAATTAAGAGGTTTAATACTATAAAATTTTAAGAAATTTTATTCGAATTGTTGCATTTGAATCGGAGCTACGATGGTTAGAAAAGAGGTAACCACAATGGATGAGTTTGATGCTCTAGCTGGGGATGAAGCAATAGGAGGTAACTTATCCAAAAATTTGGTAATGGTATCCAAAGAACACTATATTGACAATAGACTCTCTTTAACCTGTTCCCTAAGATTTTGAAGAATCATGCCACATTGGTCTTGGGTTTCTAATGCCTCAAAAGCTTGCCTCATATTAGTTTGTAAGTCTTTAAGAAGAGTGTTTTCTACCATAAAAAACAATGAAAGCATCAATGTAATAGTTGCCTGCAAAATCAGTTCCAAATAATACGTAAACATAATAATGGAAATATTCTCATGTAGTATTTTTTATTATTAGTCTCAAAGGAGCATGGATATCTCATCCAGATGCAATTAGAGGGAATTAGTCACAAATAGAATAAAGATAAAAAAAAAGGACAAAAAAAGGGAAGAAGGAACACTAAAAAAGGGAAGGAACATTTAAAAAAGGGAAGGAATAGAGAGAATCACAATAGAGAAGAAAAGTTCATAACCAATTCCACCCCTTTTCCCTTTCCTTCTCCTATATATAATGCCCTTTAGTTATGAAAATGCATTGACACTCTTGTGGCTTGAGTGTTACGCCTAACAAACTTCTATACCACATCGATACTTTTAGGATCATTTTCCACGTTTCACTTCTACATCCCACTTATATTGTCTTTTAACATGACATGAAACACTCTCTATCTTGACTTTTTGTCATTTGTACGCTTGTAGAGGACACTTTAGGGTGAAAACGACTACTTATAAAGTTTTAGAGAGTGGTTATTACTGACTTTTATGATTTAAGGATGCATATGTCTTTTGTAGGTTATGGAACAAGTGACAACAATCATGTAACTTGTCTTGTAGAAATAAAATGCTACAAACCTCCATTATCTTTTGTGAAAATTTTGATGTTTGTGACATTGATTTCATAGTACCATTTCCTCCATCTTTTGGTTTTCATTATATCTTACTTGCAATAATGAAAACCAAAAGATAATGGTTGTTCATGAAAACAAAAGAAGTGATGTAATGTGAACTTTATAAGCCTTTGTCAATGTCTTCATGTTAAGCTTAATGGCTTTGATTATGTTTAAAACATCACTAATAAGTAGTGCCAAAAGGGACAAATGAATTACAACGTTTACATTGATGTACAAAATAGACATTGACATTTCACGATGTTCAAGTTGAACCTTAATATTTATAAAACATTCAAAATAAACCCTAACGTTTGGAAAAGGTTCAGATTGAACCCTAACCACCGATGATATTAACGCATCGTCAGTTATCTGCTGACATGGACACAAATTTGCTGATGTGTAAATTTTTAATTGTGGGACCCATCATGAGCTAGATTCGATTGGGTCCCAGCTCCACCTCCAACTTTAAAGCTACGTCTCGCCTCCTCAGCTGAACCATCTCCCTCCGGTAACTTCATTTTCCAAATCAAAGTCTCCCCTTTTCCATGAAAATCACCTCAAGAGAAAAACCCTTTTCGCTTCCTCGTTTCTGGGTATTAAATCTCTATAATGTACAAAAGCTGAACACAAGATTGTATATATAAACAATTTTATTGCAATGTAAAATCTCATTTCAATGAGTTTGCATTTTTTACTTGATTGAGTTTAATCTCCTGGGAAGTGAACATATTATTGGGAGAACTAAAACTTCATCCAAAATACTCTCGAAGTCTTAAAAAGTAACGTCCAAGTGTTTTTTTCCCCTCTCATTCTATCCTTAGTTCTTGCAAATGAAAAGAACAGATGCTTGGTTCAGTTAAGATCTTGAAGTGGGTCTACAATTTTGGCATTGACGGGTTCAGAGGTTGCTGTACAGAAGTAAGATAAAGAGAAGGGAAATGATGGATACTGATCCCTAAAGTTTTTTTTTAAGGGGGTGGTTGATTTATACGGGGGAATGATAATAGGAATGGGAATGAATACAGTAAAAAATGGGAATGAATTTTATCATTATAATTATGATGGTTGGTTAAGAGGAAGGAATGATTACCATTACCATTGATAGTGGTTGGTTTGTAAAA
>JANVCQ010000007.1:30119354-30149679 GCA_025531925.1 Erythroxylum plowmanianum | reverse complement strand
TGGATTTGCTTTCGTGTTGTAAATACCATTCTTCGCTTTCGCTTATGATTTTGCTTCCGCTTTATGATTTCCGTTCCGTTCGTTCGATTTTGTTTCATTTCCGTTCTCGTTATTCGGTTGGGATCCGATTTCCAGATCAGGTCCCAACAGTCTCACTTCCGTTTGATTAGTCTCTGCACTGTACTCTATAATATTATTTCAAAAATCATTGTGAATCGACTAAAGAATCAGATGGAGCATCTTGTGGAGGAGACATAATGCAGCTTTATTCCCAGCCAGCAAATTACCGATAATATCAGTATAGCTCAGGAAGTCATCCACTCGATGCGTAAGAAAAAGGAAAAAATCAGCTATTTTACGATCAAGGTATACTTGGAAAAAGCTTATGATAGACTCCGTTGAGATTTTATTCAGAACACACTAATAGACATTGGACTTCCGGATCAACTAATTTATGTCATTATGAAGTGTGTTACAATAGTTACTATGTAAGTCGCTTGGCAAGGTACTCATATGAATCCTTTTAGGCCCTCACGAGGTCTTCGGCAAGGAGATCCACTATCGCCTTACATTTTTATGTTGTGCATAGAAAGGCTAGGACATCTAATTTCAAATGCGGTGGCAGATGGACTCTAGAAATCGATACAACTGAACTCTACAGGACCGTCAATATCTCATCTTTTTTTTTGCAGATGATCTGGTCCTTTTCACTGAAGCCACGGAGTCCCAAATGCGTATAATAGCAAAAACCCTGGAGGTGTTTTGCAAATCATCAGGACAAAAAGTCAATCTTGAGAAGACTCGGATTTTTTTCTCCAAAAATGTCTCCCTAATCTCGGCGTAGAGGCTCAACCAAATCCTTAACTTCATGAGTACGAATAATCTTGGGAAGTACTTAGGAGTCCCACTGATTCATGAGCATACCACGAGGCGTACCTACTAGCACATCTTCGATAATGCTCGCAAAAAACTTTTAGGTTGGCAAGAAAAGATTTTGTCTCTAGCTGGGAGAGTTACCTTAACTCAATCAATTATTTCAGCCTTCCCCATTTTCACAATGCAAGCAGTACGTATCCCGAGATAACTTTGCGATGAATTAGAGCGCACCATGAGAGATTTTATTTGGGGATCAACGGGTGAACATAGGAAGATGCATCTCGTCAAATGGGAGGCAATGTGTCAACCCAAGAAAGCGGGTTTTGACTATGCACTTTTGACTAAGCTAGGCTAGACGTTGATCACACAACCTAAAGCTTTTTGGGTTCGTATCTTAAGGGTTAAATATCGACTAGACCCCACCTATATCCCTCTCACTCTCGATAGAACGGGGGCTTCCATTATCTGGAGAGGCATCTCTGCAACTTGGCACTTTGTTTGCTAAGGCATAAGGTGGGAACTGGGAAATGGGAGAAAGGCGTTATTTTGGTTGGATAATTGGGCGAATGATTGGGGACCACTTATTTCAGTGGTGATCACTCCACTTCTCGCAAGCGCTCTTTACGCCATAGTTGCGGAGTTCACGAATGAAGATTGTCTCTGGCAGTGGCACCTATTTCAGCAGTACCTCCCTTCCATAGTTTGTCTGGATATAGCAATGATTCATATCAATCCAGCAAACACAGCGGAAGATGTAATTATTTGGGGACAAACAAATCATAGGAGATTTTCATAGATTCAGCCTATGATTTAATCGAAGGCAATACCACGCTTGAGTCTAGCAACTATTGGGATTCAATCTAGAAATGGGCAGGCCCACAACGAATTAAGACGTTTCTTTGGTTAATGGCGAAGCAAAAGCTACTGACCAACCACCAACGAGTGGTTAGACATCTCACTATGGATAGCAAATGCTACTTCGGCGGGACTAAAGAGTCCACTTTGCATACTCTTCGAGGCTACCGACAAGTGAAAGCTTTCTGGTGCAAATTTCCCTCAGTAGTGGTTGACACGGAGTTTTTTCATCAAGATATGGAGAGGTGGGTTAAATCAAGTCTTACGAAACAATCTCAACTACAGCAGATTCACTGGACTATAATCTATGGAGTCGCCTGCTGGTTCTTGTGGCAATGGCATAACAAAAGCATCTTTGAAGTTGATTTTGAGTGGCCAGCAGACGAGACCAGGGCAGTTATGGACTACGCCAATTGGATAGTTAGAGCAAAGGTAGTGGAAAGTTGTGTCTATAAAGATCAAGGTTTACCTGCCGGTCATCTTACAGGTTGGACCAAACCGATGGAGGGGTGGGTCAAACTAAATACCGATGGGGTGGTAAAACGCGAGCCAAACATTGTTGCTGTTGGAGGATTGATTCGGGATTGTCATGGTCAATGGTGTGGGGGATTTCTCCACCACATTGGAAGGGCCTCCCCGATAGCTGCCGAACTCTATGGAGTCCAATCAGGGCTTAATCTGGCCTGGACGCTTGGATATCGATGAGTGATCGTCGAAGTAGATTCGTTAGAAGTGATCAATATTCTCTCCTCTTCTATTATACAATCAACTGAGTATTCTTTCTTAGTAGGTACCCGTGGCCTACTCCACTGAGCATGGGAGGTGAAGGTTCAGCACGTGTATCGCGAAGGGAATCAATGTGCGAAGAATCTGGCCTCTCTTACCGCTCTATCAAGCCTAGGACTCTATATTCTTCAGGAGCCTCCGACTTTAGTCATGACTCACCTACACCATGATTAGCACGGAGTTTTGTACCACAGATTTCTGCGTTAGTTAGGATGTGATTTGAGTTTTTTTTTCGCTGTAACAAAAAAAAAGAAAAGAAGTTAGAATAAAGTTAGACTTTCTTCGTATTGACTTTCTTTAAATGTAATTTAACTTTCATGAGTGTTTAAATAAATAACAATATAAAAATACAATTATTATTATTATTTTAAAATTTATATTAGATTCAATCTTAGTTTAAATTATTAGATTTATTATATATTAATAAGCATTATTAGTACATTTTAAATTTCAATAAAATATTTTATTTTATACTATATTTTTACTTCTTCTTATAATTTTTACTTCTTTTTTATTATATAGCAGTTTTATAGTGGTTTAATATTGATTAAACATTTAAACCTTAAATTTTTTATTTAACCGATTCGATGTTCGATCCGACTTTTAAAACATTAATAAATATGTAATAGAAATATTTTAACTAGAATATAGCAAGTTTCTCAAAATCTTAATGAAAATAACTCTAATATACTATATAAAATATGAACATTAAAAAATGTAATATAAAAATTAATTATTTATATCATAATTGATAATTAAAAAATTAATTTTTAGCATATATATTTTTAATTTTTGATATTATCATATTAAAATTCTCACTAAATTCTCATAAAATATTAAAAATTATTTAAAAAATTAAGATGTATTGGTATTTACTAAACCATCGTTATAAAAGCTGATTGTGACTTGTGTTAAATGATATGTAGCCTAAGCCAGCCAGATCATAAAAGACTAGGTCAGCATTTATAATGGACATAAAACGTTTTGGTTAAGAAAATTGGTTACGTCTTGGCACCATCAATCACAATAACAATCAATAAATCCAACCCCCATCTTAAATTTCTCTCAGTCAAATTATCAACCAACTTTTTGGAAATTATCACAATTTGTTTTTATAATTAGTATACTGAAATCCAAAATATTGAACTACATCTATTTGCTTTATTGTAATTATTAATATTTTAAAAATCGGACCTGAAGTTAATATGATAAAATAAGGAATTTAAGGTTTAAAAAAATCAATCAATATTAATACATTTTCATAAAACTGACTGAAAATTGAATAAAAATTAAAGAATTTAAAATATAATTGACAAAGATTATTATTAACTATCGAAAAATTTGAAATTTAATTAAAAAGAAGTTATTAAATAAAAATTTATTTATTTATTTAAATTTATAAAAAAAACCTATTATTTTATAAAAATTGACTGAGAAATTAATAAATTGATCAGTTTTTAATAACATAAGTTATTAAGATAAGTCGAACTGGAAAGTTAATTAAATAAAAAATTTGACCGAGTTTAAAATTTTTATGATTAAATTGATTGAACCAATTGAATTTTTATTTATTAATAATTACTCTCTAGAAGCCAAAAAAGATAGTCAGGTTTTTTAAAAAATGTCTTGTGTAATAATGACAAGATATACATACCTTACTTAAGTTAGTTAAATAAAACCTTAATTCAACTTGAAGTCATATTAAGGGGTGCTTGATTAAGTTGAAGTAATGGTAACATAATTTGTAATGAATATAGTGAAGAATGAGAATAGATATAATTATTATAATTATGATAGTTGGTTAAGACAAAAGAATGATTACTATTATCATTGATAGTGATTGACTTGTTAAAAATTTTGAGAAATAAAAATTTATTAATTTTTATTTTTCATATAATTTTAATATACTATAATTAATTATATTTAATTTATACACCCATTTATAATGACAGAATATTTAAAATCAAGTATTTGGCGGTATTTCCTTTCTAATAGTTTTTTAAGAAAAAAATGTTTTCACAACTACTTGCATCAACATATCATCAGCCACATAATATCCTCAAAATACAGTTTAATCATTCAAAATATTGTTTTTCAAGTGTCACGATTCTGTCACGCTCGTGACATTCCTGTTTTTTTTTTATGGAATGACGTCCGTTCCTCTCATAATCAGAGGTATGGAATAATAGCCCAAACTCGGATATAAAAATACTATTTATCTAGCGATAATATATTACTAAGCAACTATTTTTCATTCATTATTTATTCCTTTCTTTCTCGTATCCATTAATCCAACACCACTTAAATCAGACCAAGTCTATTAATTACGGATTAGACTCAAAAGTAATTGCCACTCCTACAATTCCTATTTAAACTTGTCATGAACTCACATTAATCTCTTCTACTAGTAGCCTCTCTCTCTTTCTTCTTTTTTGTTAACTCACGACGTATTTTGAGCGAACCCAAACTATCAGTGGGACTTTTAAAATATTACCACATTCAGATTAATCCCTACTCATGTCTTATAAGATCCCGAGAAACGGCTTAGTATTAACACCGAGTATTTAACACTGCTACATATACAAGCAAGACCTCTCCAGATTCTGCTTCATTTCGAAATTTCGGACTGAATAATGATGATGATGACGGTGATGGCATATACAAGAGGGACTCAAACCCCGACCCTACTCAAGCGAAGATCAACCCCTCTTTTTATGGGTTAGATTTGACTACATTATTTGCTTTTCTTTTTAACCTTGAAGCTTCCATTGCTAAATTCAAGAGTGGGGTCAGAATGTGCAAGTGGGATTCTCATAACTTCGTATTGAGTCAGAAACACAAAAAAGACCATGAAATTGACCGTGTGGTCTGATGCAAGTGATCTTGTGGAGTTCTGCAGAGCTTCAACCATGAACGAAGAAGATGACAGGAACACCATTGAGTTGGAGCAGAAGAGAGTACACCTCATGAGAGCCTACGTTCAAAGGGAAGATCCATCTTCCAAGGTGGAGATTGGTGTTCTTAGCTTATTTGCTGTTTTTGATGTTCATTTTGTTCCTGTTACTGTCACAGTCTCCAACAAAGGTTTTGGTGTCTGGTTCTGTGTCTACTCAGGAAGTAGATGACATGACAATGAGAAGATTTCTGAGAGCTCGTCAATTGGACGTAGACAAAGCTTCTGTCATGTTCCTCAAGTACCTGAAATGGAGACGAGAGTTTCCAAATGGCTCATTTCTTCCATCAGAGATCCAAAATGAGATTGCACAGAACAAGATGTTCTTGCAAGGATCGGACAGGAAGGGACAGCCTATCATAGTTGTTCTTGGAGCAAGACACTTTCAAAGCAAAGACGGTGTACATGAATTTAAGCGTACGTAGTAACATTTTACAGGCACCAGTTTTCTTCGCTCTTTATACATTTTAGCATTATAAATTGATTGTGAACCTTTTTTTTGTTATATACATATTATTTTAAATTACTTAAAAATATTTTTACAAATATTATGAATTGAAAATACTTTTAAAATTATCTTTATCGATTCAACAGATTAAATTCAAATTCGAGTTCCGATCTAAATTCAATTTTTTAAAACTTAATTCGTATGTTAGATTCATATTAAATTTGGACTGAAAAAGTCTAAAACTCTATTCAACAAGCGAATTTGAACTTTTTAATTATTCGTAACACTTGATTCGGACTCTAATCCACATATCTAAGTGTAGTCCGACTAAGGCGATGAATGTATCCATTTGAGATTTTATGGATTGATGAATTGTTATATGTTATTGTCTTTAAAAATTAAGAGTAAAATTGCGTACATTTAGACCTCTCAAGACTTTGCATTTAAGGAGAATTTTATTGAGTTATTGTTATTATTGTATCTATTTTATTGAGTTATTGTTATTATTGTATCTACTGTTATATGCAATGATTGAAGCTATACATGTTCCCATAGCTTCAATTGCTTTTTCACCTTACACTGCATTGTCCTGCTTATATGCACAGGCTTCATCGTCTATGGCCTGGACAAAGCGTGTGCCAGGTAATTTTGATCCTATCAATCAGCTTTCTCCTGAAGAATGTGTGTGTGTGTGTGTGTTTTTCCTAGATGTAATGAAAGCACCCACAAAAACTTGGAATGATCTTTGACTCAATTGTATTTCTATCAGGATGCCATCAAACCAGGAGAAGTTTGTAGTCATTGGGGACCTTGGAGGCTGGGGATATGCTAACAGTGACATTAGAGGATACCTTGCAGCTTTGTCCATTGTGCAGGTACTGTACAAATACGATAAAAGCTGCTAATTACGAGTAAAGTTTCAAGTACCCTCCTGCATAAACTGATCATACATTGTGAAACTTACCACATTTGGAAAGTTGGTCCTTGCAATTCAGGATTACTACCCAGAAAGACTAGGAAAAGTGTATATTGTGCACGCACCGTACATCTTCAAGTCAGTGTGGAAAATTGTTTGGCCTTTCATCGACCAATGTACCAGAGAAAAGGTAATGTTCGCATGTTATGCCTATTGATGTTTAGTTTGGGAAAACATCACATATTAATATGCAGTTAATATATGCAAAGGGTACTGCATGATACATTATATGGAAGCTGCCGAAATTATGTATACAACTTGTAAGGGATCCATAACATCTACCTTGGATACATACTTGCATGCCTACACGTAGAAAGATGGATGTTTTAGATGTCCACAAATCGTCATTTAAATTGTTCAAGAAAGAATTATCGATTGATTCTCTCTCTCTCTCTCTCTGTGCATGCTGATAGATAGTATTTGTCGAGGAGAAGCTGCTGAAATCAACGTTAATGGAAGACATTGAGGAAAGCCAAATCCCAGAGATATATGGAGGCCAACTGCCATTAGTTCCAATCCATGAAGTATAACCAAAAAGAGTCAATGGGAGAACAAAAATAATGTAATAATAAACACATGCAAATAGTACTATTGGTTTTGCATGGTTGAGTTTGAGAGAGAACACTGTTGTTCATTTTCATGCAATATGACCAAAACATCATTTGTTAAGTTTAAAGAATTCTCATAATATTAAAGGACAGGGAAGATTAATCAGCACATCAGCTAACCTGTCAGAGAGGCTGAATTGTTGGAGAAGTCAGATTTCCAGGATCACCAAATTGAATCAATCACAGTGGTCCTAGTATAAAGGGATAATCCACAGCTGCTTTCAGGTCCCTACTGTGACCCATTGCATGTGCTACCCATTGCATGTGCTAAGACGAGTTGCTTAATGCCAGGTCCAAACTGCCAGTGCCTTAAACCTCCATTTGTACAGATAACATATTCATGTACTCAGACTACGAGGTTAATATACTGATCATACGTATATCGGTATAATTGGTACACTCAAGCCAGACAATGATTGTCAATTCAAATGGGTATCCTCATTCTTTAACAGTGCAATTGGCTCAATGAATCATTTTTTATTCAAAGCAGCAATGCCCATGCTAATTAATTAAGTAATTTCAGTTAGGGTACTGACAAATAATCTACAGGACCTCACCTTCATTTCACCCAACACTAATTTCAGAAGGGGAAGCAAGATTTTGGATGCTTCAACTTTCAAGGGAAGCCCATATTGTTGATCTTGGCCTCTGCTTCAAGCAACAAATCAACTCTGACTCTTTTCAACTTAGTTAAAAATATGCGTCTAAGCAATGCATTTATCTACTTGCCTCATTTTTAGGCCAGGTAAATCTCTGTACTTTTTGCAGTAAAGGTATTCATCAAGAGACTACTACCTGCAATTTTGCTTATCATGAATCGTTCCAGGTTCAACTTTTATATATTTACCAAGCTTGCAGCAGCTGACTACCAATAGTCTGCACAAGAACATGAACCACCTTCAAACTGGTGAAAACGAATCCGATCCCTTATGATAATAACCCTATTTAACATCCTTGAAATCATTTTAATCCAATTGTGACAGTCATAACAAACCCGAAGGTTTTTTGAGATCCTAATTTCTGTTCCAGGGCTAGTCTTAAGGATTCCATAGGCCAAAGCCAACTTTTCACTGTGATGGTACAAATTTTCCTCCTTTTCCTCCTCAGAAACATCCATTATAACCAAATCTGTTGCGGGCACAAAACCCTCCAGTTTTGTCCTTTTCATCAACCCTTCCAACACTTTGTACATTGCTACTGATTCAGGATGAGATTTATCGCCTGCACTAAACTGGTGGATTTTACCTGCCCGCTCAAACCAACTCTTTCCCTGAACTTTGTGGACTCCCTTCTTTTTCATCGTTTCTCTCACTTCCTGAGCACTTTCCCATCTGCTTTGAGAGCAGTAGATATTTGATAGCAGGACAAAATCCCCACTCCTGAGACGTGAGATGTTTTTGATTGCAAATTTGCCAAGTTCTGCCCATTTGTGTGTTCTACAAGCACTAAGAAGTGCCCTCCAGATGATAGCATCTGGCTCCATAGGCATCGCTTTAATCATGGCATAAGCCTCTTCCATAAGCCCTGCTCTACCAAAGAGATCAACCATAGCTCCGTAATGCTCGAGCTGCGGCTGAATTGAGTAACGAAACCTCATCAAATCAAAGTATTGGCCTCCCTCTCTGACCATACCACAATGACTGCACGCTGTTAAAATCCCCAGGAAAGTTATGGAATCAGGTAAAACATTTTCCATCTCCATCTTTGAAAACACTTCTATGGCATCGAAAGCTAACCCATGAACTGCCAGCCCCTTGATCATAGAATTCCAGATAGAAACATCACTGCGTGGAACGCTATAAAACATGTCCTTAGCAGCTTGAATTCTACCACATGATGCGTACATATATATTAATGCCGCACTCAAAATATGATTCAAAACAATTCTTTTCTCAACCAACAATTGATGCACCCACTGAGCATAATTAGGAGCCCCAAGCTTTGCACATGCAGACATGGCAGAAACAAACGTAAAACCATCAGGTTCAACATTTGAACTAAGCATTTTACGGAATAATCTCAACGCCTCGTCATAGCGTGAGTTCGTAACATAACCCCCAATCACGGAGTTCCACGTAACAACATCTCGATTAGGCATTTTATCGAACACCCTTTTGGCGATTCCATATTCTCCACCATTCAATAGATTCCGGACAATCTTATTCACACCCACCAACCCAGTAGTCCAAGACCCAACTTGAGCAACAACATTACAACCAAGTCTGAGTCGATCGCAACGCACGTAACTTGATATGAGATGGGCCGCAAGAGAAGGGTCAGTTCCGTAGCCAAATCTGATAATTTTCGCGTGGGTTTCTACTGCAGTTCTCAAATCCAACGAGAGCTTGCAGGCCCCGAGAAGGTGGCAAAACACTTCCGGGTCTGCAAAATTTTGGAATGTGTACCGTCAAAACACATGTGAAAATGGAGTTCGACAATGAATTATCACGGAACGAGTATCGAAAATCCAAATCAAAGGACTACTCCAATAAACCAAGTACATTTAACGAGGGAGATAAAGAGGGAGCACCTGTATCGTCGTCACTTAACGAAGAAGAAGTAGAAGGAACGAGGGCATTGGAAGACAAAGCTTGTGCTGTTACAGCTACTGGGGTCTGAGTAGCGAGTCTCTTGAGTCCGAGCCTCTGCATGACTCGACTCTTACGTGCTTCAATCTCCTCTTTTGCTGCTGCTTATTCTTCTTCTTCAGTCTTGACCGACCCTCGCATTAGAGGACCGGTCTAATGTACGACGTCGTCAAAGCATCATTCGCCCCTTTTTTTAAATTTTTTTTTCTTTTTTCTTGAATCACAGGGAACAACGACGTCGTACATGTTTGATTGGGCATCAAAACCATTGTTCACACAGTTTGTCCGTCCTCTCCTAGCTTTCGTCTCCATCGGGTTTTTCCGTCTCCACCGCCTCTTCAGCTCTCCTGCATCGGTTAAGCCTGTCGGAGTCGCTTCTCCGGCCGCCGTTCACCTCGACCTCATTAATTTAACCGGTCTCTGTTGATAGGTTCAGGTGCATACCCTGCTATATCTCTAGGGCAAAACCTTAATCAAAATCTTGAAGGATTTCCTTTTTCTTAATCTCAAATACCGTATCTGTGCTTGTTTGCGTTTTCTATGTATGTAATCCTTTGTTTAGGATATTCTACGATTAGCCTAGCCGATCCGAAACCATAAGCAATCCTTTTTATTGGCAATATTGGCTTCGGTTTAGGATCCTAACTATCGGTGAAGGGATGCTTGTAATGTTATTAGACAGTATTCGTATGGATTATAGTGTAGCTTCTTCTAATTCTGTTGCCTTGCTGTTGTAGGTTTGTACAATACAGCGCTTCTGGTGTCTCCTGTTTGCTGATTGCGGCTAACATAAACATACACATGGTATTTTCATTTTTTAAGCATTGTTATGTTCTTGATTGCTGTTGGTAATTGGTCCGAGATTTTGTTTTTCTTTATAATGTGTATGGTGGAAATTTGGCTCTGTATTGAATAATCAATTGGGTAGCTGCAAAATCATGTGGCAATTGCTATCTCAAGTGATAAGCCATTCCTTCTCTCATAATCATGGAGTGGAGTCCTGAGGCCTTTCATTAGGGAGGACCTACGCATAGAGTCCGGTGGCTCATAATTTTAGATAGTGGATTTTCAATAAAATTAAATTTTCTTACTAAATTGAGGTTGATTTTTCATTAAAATTATTTTTCCTCTGGACTCCAGTGGGACAGCTCCGCCCCTGCCTGTCAATATTGTTGTAAAGAGTTGTTGAAAATATTTTGTCTTGAGGAGTTGTTGAATGTCATGAACCGATTTTTGGACCATGGTTTAGTCCCAAGTGTGCACTAAGAGTTTATTAAATCAAAAATGAAGAGATAAAGTTGAAGCATGTGTTTTTCGTTATGAGTCCTTGTTTATGAAGGCTAACACATGATTTAGGTGGTTACCTTGACAATGAATGGATATTCACAAATTCTGAATATGGAGTTTGTTCTATTCTTGACTCCTTAATCCTTCTGCCGGAATTTTGTTGATACTTGAAAACCTTGCGATTTTTGGATTAACATTATAATGGTGATTGGCTAAATTCAAGTTTACAGGGCATGGTATAAATGCTTTGTTGAAACTGATTTCTGCATTCTATATTTGTTTATCATGCGTCATAAAGCATTGAGATTGGATCATAAGAAAGATTCAGTTAACCAAACAGGTTAGATGTGCTGCATCCCAAAGAAGTCTAATATGAAATTTATATTATGTCCATGTGAACAATAATATTTTTGGTTCTAAGTTTGGTTGATGATAGGTTGGTACTGGAAACTTGCATAAATGTATCTTTATATCAATGCTTGAAGTTTTCCAATACGATAAACATATATTTCTTACTCTTTGATGCACACGCGCCATTGCCAGTCACTTTTCTCTTTGACATTTTGTCATTTCTAGAATCTTAATCATCTATACCTTTCCAATTAGAACAATGAAACTGGTTTGTTAGTAGTATTGGTTGGGAAGAGAAGATGCAGTCTATCATTATTTGTTTGCTAAAAGCCTAAAACCATTGTTTTATTTTGAATCTATCTTTTGAACTTGAAATCCCTTTGTACCCAATGAAATAAGCCCAAAAAATTAACATGACAATACCGAATATGAAAAGAAACGAACCATTACCCTCATGTTATATGATTAAAATAAGAAAATTCAAATAATGCAAGTTTGTCGTCTTGATTGGAATACTATTTCAAAAAGAAGGAAGATTATGGATTTAACTTCAATATTTCATTTTCCAGGCTGCAAAAATTATTGCAAACTTGATTGTAATGGGCTCTGGGATCCTGTTGAGAGGATTTGCTCAAGCATATCGCCAGGCACTCGCAAGTATGGTTTCCCTTCCTAATTCAGCACTTAATATTATTTGGATTCTTTGTTAAGAATATTAGTTGTCTGGGTTGACATTATATTCTGCTAAGTTCACATTTCAGTTGTATTCTTAAACCTCATTTATTATTTACAAATTTGGGTCCTATTCCAGATGCTTCAAAATCTGGTGTTGCCCAAGAAACAGTACAGAATATTAGGAGAGGGAGTAAAGTCATGGCTGAAGCAGAGGCAAGGCAGATTTTAGGTGTTTCTGAGAATTCATCATGGGAAGAAATTGTTAAGGTTTGTATCGCCACTACTGTGATTCATGTCTTGGTGGAAATTATATACTTCCAACTTTTATATTGATAGGACTATCAATAGAGATTGTATTATTTACGGAGTAAGCAGGGTACAGCAGCAGTATACCTCTTGGAAGGTAGCTTGCAGGCCAATACAGTGACTATATTTCCAGAATATGATTGATGATCTCTCCCCCTGTCTATCAGATTCCTCTATATTCCCTACATTACCTTCACAATCTCTCTCCATAACTAACTCCTAACAACCTGCCTATGTGGCATCTACCCCCTTCCCCATCTTACCCCTACGGATGTAGGTCTGATGGGCTTAGTGGGCTGTATACTAACACTAACAGGCTGAACACTAGGAGGAATGCTAACAGTTCCCTCCTCCTCAGGAGGCACCTTGTCCTCAAGGTGAAGGGAAGTGAATTGTCCTTTGATGAAGTATGCATCTTCCCAAGTTGCTCTACTTCTAATTCCTGATGCTTCAGAATCTGCTGTAGTGTGTGGGGAGAAGTATGCATGTTGATTCCCTACTAGGTAACCTCTAATCCCTTTCGACAGAATGACATGTACATTTTCTTCCAATCTAATCCCTTTCGACAGAATGACATGTACATTTTCTTCCAATCTACCTTCACCACCCCTAGTGTTTCTGGCCATGCAACCCCCAAGATTAGATCAGGCCCTCCCGTGTCAAACACATATGAATTCACCCTAAAATCTTCTCCATTCAACTCCAACTTAATCTCCTTGCAAATTCCTTATGAGAAAGATCGATGTCCATCCCCCAACCTAACATCGAAAGTTCTGGTTGAAGTAACAGTGTTACCCATAGCCTGAACCAATCTTCGGGACACAAAATTGTGGCTAGCTCCACTATCAACCATTATGACAATAGGCATTTCATTTAACTTACCTATTAAAAACATCGACTTCGGGGGTGAGGATTGATCACTTCCTAATTCCATGAACTCCGCAGAATTACACACTAACTCCCAATCTTCCTGCTGATCCTTTACCACTGATGCTTCTCGGTGACTTTCTCCCACGTCTGCTTCATCACCTTCCCATATAATTAACCTATATTCTTTGTCTGGACATCGGTGGAGTGGGTCGAAAGTCTGCCCACACTTAAAACACAATCCCTTATCCCTTCTCTCCATCAGTTGTTCGTAGGTCAAGTTCCTCGTTCCCCTCCATTTCGAATCCCCTGGTCGATGACCTTCAGTAGTGGTGTGTTGGTTTTTGTCGGGTAACTCTTTTGCTTCATTCTTGGTATTACCCGTAGCATGGAATGGCTGAGCAGGACGGTGAATGATATTATTACCTAGTCGAGACCCAAAATTTGAATGAAAACTTCTGGGTCTTATTTTTCCTTCTCCTGGCCGTATCACACCTTCACCCACTAACTCCCTCTCCACCTTCCTTGCTATAGAAATTAGTCGAACTCTAGTAGGGGGGTCATGTGTTCGAACTCTATTCTTCATTTCTTCACGTAAGCCACCCAAAAAACAACTCATATACTATTCTTCTGGAAGCTGATTAATCTGCGACGCAACTCTCTCAAATTCATCAATATATTCATCGACCGAACCTTGATGGGAGATCGACTTCAATTGTTCTATCGGATCGTCCTCGTCCTAACCCCCATAACGGTCGAACAACGATCGCTTGAATCTTTCCCAAGTCATATACGGGTCCAACTCATGTAAAGTCATGAACCAGTATAACGTCCATACAAATCTGAACCATGGGTAGACGAAGCTAAAAAGGGATTTCATGAATCATAAAGTAGGATTCAGCTCTCGTGACCCAAGAGAATGGGTCATCCCCGTGGAAAGCAGGGAGGTCGACCCTACGTGCGACATTCCTATATTCCTCCCATGCACGTTTTCTAACAGTCGAAGAAGCGTGGTCACCCTGTCGGCGATGCTCAGCTCCTTGCGGTCCACCTATGGGTCTGTCGTTGCTGGCAGTAACCGAAGAGAGGTGCGCGGGTCTGTCACCACCAGCTAAAGAAGACGCATGGTGGGTAAACGCCAATGGTTCTTCTTCACCCACCTTCTGTTTCTGCGAGTTTCTGGCCATCAAGGATTAAAACCCATCCCTCATCTCCGACTGTAGCAGATTTTGCGATTTGGCCAACGTCTTCACGTTGGCCATCAAAGAGCTTAGCTGCGATCGAAGATCCTTCAAAGTGGTTTCATGCGTTTTAATCATGCCCTCTTGAGCTGAGAGGGATGATTCTTGCCTTCGGAGAGACGCCTCTACTGCTAATACTCTAGCTTCCATTCTAGTTTGCATACAATCTTGACCCCTTGGTCTCTCAATGAAGGCACCAATTGATAGGATTATCAATAGAGATTGTATTATTTACAGAGTAAGCAGGGTACAGCAGCAATATACCTCCTGGAAGGTTGCTTCCAGGCCAATACAATGACTATAGTTCCAGAATATGATTGATGATCTCTCCCCCTCTCTATCAGATTCCTCTATATTCCCTACATTACCTTCGCAAGCTCTCTCCATAACTAACTCCTAACAACCTGCCTATGTGGCATCTACCCCCTTCTCCATCTCACCCCTACGAATGTAGGTCTGGATGGGCTTAGTGGGCTGTATACTAACACTAACAGGCTGAACACTAGGAGGAATGCTAACATATGTCCTTGTACCAAAGGGAGTTAACTGCTATTAATGCATTATATGTTTGGGCTTCAAATTATTATATCACGTGTTCCTTTCAACTTAATGTATGGATAACTAACAATAACAAACTTTTTGTTATGATGAATTACGCGAGGAACATAACTTGTCAGGTCAAGATCAGAATTAGTTACAAAGGAAGATCGTTATCTATGTACTTAACCAGTGTCTGGAGTTACATTATGTTCAGGGTACTGCTTAGCAATTCCAAATTTCATCCTGATTATGTTAAATGTTCCTTGCATGTAGAAATATGACACCTTGTTTGAGCGGAATGCCCAGAGCGGGAGCTTTTACCTGCAGTCGAAGGTTCATAGAGCTAAAGAATGCTTAGAAGCAGCATATCAGAAGAAAGGTGAGGAACCCACTGATAAATAACTTGCTGGAATGGTTTCTGCTCTTGGCCTACTGCTTCGCCTTTCCGAAGTTGTTGAATATCTTTTTGATCTGGATGAATGGTGTAAATTAGATGGGAAGAGTTCAGTTATATTCCCTAAGTTTTATGTTTTCGTTCACACTGTGGTCTCCTAATTGTGATCCCACATGTGGATTAGCCATCAGCGTCTGCATCGTTCATGGGATTGCCTGTGCCTCCGTTAACTAGGTAGAAGAGAAAGTATCTTCCTTGTTAGTTCAGTTACTCTGCAGTTTCCAAGTACTAATGATTTGTGTATCAGATAGGGGGTCATTAATAGTTATACCCCTCCATTTTTGAATAACCTCTCAACTTCATATTGATATGGCTGTAAGTTCTACATTTAGTGCTTGCAGATATACAAGTAAAGTAATTTGCAGTTGCTCTTCGGTGCACTGAACAAAGTTTTGATGTGATGAAAGATGAGATGAGAATTTTATTTTAAATTGCTTATTATTAGGTCTGTGATAACAAATTTTGTAATGTTTTAAATGCAGTTTGAATGTTTTTCTCTTTTTCTTGGGGCTAAAAAGTGGAATATTCAATTAATACATCAATTCTTTTTGGGAAATATGATTTGTATTCTTCATGACTTTGTTTTTAAATGGGAACTATCAAAGCCTGAATTAAACCTAGCTCTATGCATTTGGATCTCTGGCCCATGTGAAGAATGGTAATCTGATTTATGATAAATATTTTTTGTGATGTTAAAAATTTTTAAAAAGATATTTTCTGTTCAATTATTTTAATTCAGATTGATATGTGTTTAATTATGAAGTTTATATTTGAAATTGTCAAGTAAATTTAATTTTAACCGTGAATTTTATTAAATAATTTGACATGTAGTTACTAAATTTTTAGGTCTGATTATTTTTCTTAATTTTCGATTTTAACCATTTTTAATTTCTTAAATTTACGTTAATTAAACTCCCCAATTTGTTTTAGTTTTAATTTTGTATAATTTTTACCGTTAAAATTTTTTGTGGAAATGATTTCAACTCTTCACTAACTACATTTTCTATCGTTAGAGTTATTATTAATTTGGTTGTAAGCGACGGCAATAGCAAGTGGTAATGAGTAAGTTTGGTATTTAAGTTAGTTCGAGTTCAAGTCGTCAACCTCAAATTCAGTTTAGATTTTTAATGTTTTAAAAATTGAATAGTTTGATTAGTTTAATAGTGAAAATTTTGAAATGGATAATTTTTTCAGTTTTTAATTTTACGGTTTGAATTAGTTTAATAATTATTGTTGTTAAAAGGGATCACTTTATTAATTAATCAGATAATCTTAGTAAATTAATCAATTTTTATAAATTAAAATAAACTAATTAATTTTTATTTAACATTCTTCTTTTTAAATTAAACTTTTAAATTTTTCACAAATAAAAATTTTTTAATTATTTTTTAAATTTTTTGATTTTATTTAACCTTTAATTAATTTTATGTCGGTTTAAAATCGTTTGAATCTTTTAAACCTTAATTGTTTAACTTTTGATTCAGTTTCGAAAACATTAAAAATTTTAAGTTCATGTTTGAACTTGGTTTAAAACTTTGATCCATCTCAAGATTCATAGTTTGATTTAAGAATAGTGATTAGGTAGTTCAAAGTTTGATCAAATTTAAATTAAGTTTGGCTAATTTTATTTTTAATTTAAAATTTAAAAATAATTCCATTTTATTTTTAAGTATATTTTATTTAAATTTTTAGTTGGATCGGATCTGGATAGTTTGAGTTTGGATCTTAAAATCAATATTTTAAAAATCGGGCCAGACATTGAACTGGTCGAAGGAAAAGTTTAAGGTTTAGAGATTTAATCGATAGTGAACCGCTATAAAATCGGTATATAAAAATAAGAAGTAAAACTTATAAGAATAAGTAAAAATAAAATATTTTATTGAAATAAAAATACATCAATGTTTATTATTATATAATGAATTAATAATAAATAAATATGAGTCTAATATAAATATTAAAATAATAAAAAAAATTAAAATTGTATTTCTAAAAGAGATTGTGTCTCATCATCGTCAAAAATTCTAAATTCTCTAACGTTAGTTAAAGATTCGTAAACTACGTTTTCATCTAAAATATTTGCATCAACTTCTTCTACTGCATTAAAATAAATTACAAATCAATAATGTATGAAATTAATCTCAATTTTAAAATAATAATTTGGAATATGATTTTTTTTGTCTTTCATAAATCTAAGTAAAATATATAAAAAAAAATAAAATCAATTATAAATTTCTCATAAAATTGAAATACATCTCTAATATTTAAAATTTTTAAAAATTAATTCTTAATATTAATATTCATTTACAATATAAAATTTAATAATATAGAATTAATAATTTTTATAAAATAACAATAAAAGATATTATAATTAAGAATTATTTTACAAAGATGTATATTTAGTTTTAAGTCGAAAAAATAGAGGTAAATATCAAAGACTGATACATGGTGGTTTTGTATGGTCCAACCCACAAATGGAGCCACAAAACCTATCAGCCAAAGTACTTGTTAATGAAATCCAAGGTTTTAAAAGCTGAATTGAACCGTTTGGTCTGACCGAAAAAGGATGAACTGACAAATTTTTTATAAAGAGGTTCTTAGATGAAACCGAACCAAATTACTGACCGGTTCAAACTTTTTCCAATCGAACCAAATGGACCGATCCGGATTAAAACTTGCTTAAAAGGTCGTCGATTAATTGAGGTTAGGTGCATTAATTACGAGTCAAGTCGCGAATGATGGAGGCTTTGAAAACAGTAATATTCCCAGAAAAAGCTAACGTCAAAGTGATCAAACGCTTTCAAATGAAGTAAGAAAATGTGGAAAGAAGCCAATTTAGTCAGCAGAAGGCCGCAAAGTTTGAAACAAAACGACGAGACAGATGCGCTTATCCTTTCCTTACTTTTCAAGAAACCGACTTTGTGATATAATTGAGTCGGTCGCCGTCAGCTCACACCGCACAAATTACCACAATCACAAGTTCAGAGTCTTCAGACCCGTTAAAGTCAAAGCGGATTCAGAGTTTATAAAGAAAGCAATTTTGGAATAAGTTGTTAATAATTGAAAAAATTACAATAATTAAAATTTTCAAACGATTTTTTCAATTCAATTATAAAAATTTTAAAACTACTAATTTTGTAATTTGTCTTTTAATTTTTCAATTCGATTTATTTTAATAATTATTATTGTTAAGAATTGATTAGGTTAATTTTTGTAAATTATTAAATTCTTATAATCTAAAATAAATCAATTATTTTTTTAAATAATTTTTTTAATTAAACTTCAAAATTTTTTATGGATAATGATAATCTCTTTTAATCATATTTTAAATTTTAAATTTTATTTAATATTTAACTGATTTTATAATGATATTATGTCGATTGAAATTTTTAAACTTTAAATTTCTTTCTTAGCGGTTTAACTTCTGATTCAATTTTTAAAATATTAAAAAATTTTGGCATCGGTTTAAATATGATTATTTTAAATACTTAGTGAAAAAAGTAATTTACATTTTAATATTTTACAAAAAAACTAAGCAAATTTTTATTTTTTAATATAACTTTACACCTATTCAGAAATGTAACGAATGTTATTTTAATAACATTATTGTATAAGATAGCATTAACTAATGGAGTAAATTTTATCTATATTTTAAGTAGATTCGAGTTTAATTATTTATAATTTTGAAATTATTTTGTAATATCATTTAATTACAAACAATATAATACTTTTTATTTAGTTTTTTGTTTACTCATTATTATATTTTTATTTATTTATTTATAATTATAAAATTCTGTAGTAACTAAAGTGAAGATATTCAATATCACGTTTTTTTGGTGAAGATTATGTAATGATTAAATGGTATACAAAATAAGTGATAATTATATAAATAGGAGAATTGAAAATTTTTTTAAAAAAAGAGCAAATTTGTATTTTGATCTTTCAATTCTTGAAGTTCATGCCCACAAAGCTTTCCTTTTCCACTTTGTATGTGAAAATGAAACTGTCTAAGCATCTACTTTACAGGTGAAAACATCGATTCAGTAGGCTTACTTTAGCTTTTATAGTTTCCACTTTTGGCGTATAAGAAAGTAGAGTTGGGAACATGTACATGAGACACCAAATGAAAGTTAATTAAATTATATAAAGTAAATTGAAAAAAAAAGCAAAGTGCTTCACATACAAAAGTAAGTAAGGAGATCCAATAGTACGCATCCTTATTCTTACATGATAAAAAATTTATTTCTTATAAAATTTAAAAATAAATGTTGAGCTTAATCATTTCATTTTCCGGTATAAAACGGATATATTTAAGTTTAAAATTTACTAACTTGAATTACATATCAATTAGTTATCATCTAAAATATAATTAAGTTACATTCAAATAAGGATTAAAATCTACAACTTCTTATTTTTATTTCAACGACTAAAGTATCTCTTTGATTAATTAAAACTAATTAAAGTCTTGGAACTAATTATTTTTTCATTTAGTGCACATGGCTCCCGCTTTTGCGAGGGTACGAAGGAGAGATATGTTTACAAGAGTAACTTTAACGGTTGTTCTAAGACTCGCTTTCATTTTTAAGATTAATTATTTTGATAAAATTATAATTAGAAGTGTATGAACAAGACAATTTAAGGATTGATCCTTTTTCCCCTTAATGAGCAAAGGATTGGACCGCTTAGACTGATATGATAACTTTTTTTTGTCTCATTTTGCTTTTTCCACCCATTTTTTATCATCGTATTGCAATACAATATTCTTCAGAAATTTCTCTCAACTATTTCCGTGAACTTGGGCAGTCGGTCAATTTTTTTTCAAAAAATCTAATATTTTGACAGAACGGAATTCTTTCATTTTGAAGTCCTAATTTGACGTGACTCTTTCATTCATTCGCTAGAAAGAGGGAATTTCTTCAAATTTGAGCAATTAGACATCCGGAAACAATATTTTTTTATTCTTTCATGTACTCTTTCTTAGGCTAGTTCTGTATTCTTTCTAAATTCAAGGGCTAATTAATGACTCAAAAACAACAAAGAGATAATAGATTTAAAAATTCGAAATCTTGTGCTAGAATTTATAATATTGGTTTTTCAAGCTCACAGTATACGAAGAAGGATTGATGCTTGCATTATTTTGGTAACACTTCTTTTCTTGTGGGAATAAACTTTTAATATTGGTGTTTCAAGCTCACAGTTTGTTCAGACTGCACTATCAATGGGGAATGACTTTAGGCTCAAAAGGAGAGAAACTTCTAAAGAAGACATTTACCTAAAATCACAAGTCGTAAAGTGATCTCAGAATCTGGGGAAAGTAACAAAGAAATTAGGCACAAAAGTATATGAATGAGTCATAAATGTAGGAAAGAAGTTGAACAAAAGAAATCAACATCAAGTGGAGAAGATGGGATTGCTATTACTATAATTCTATAAAGCTTTTGGTACGTGCATGTCTAAAATATTAGGTAACGAAGATAAAAAATGATTGATGTGAGTAATTCAGCACTCTCATCTCTTAATTAAAGGTCTCAAATTTGAGTCATGAGAATGGAAAAATCTGTTTGATCAATACTTTATTTCTTATAGGCTGATCCGGTGCGAGCGAAGATTAATATAGATATGAATGATTTAAAGGTACCTTCTTAAAATTGAGACTCTCTTAAGACACTTCGTAGTTAAATATATATATATTTGAGTTATAGTCAACGGCTGAGTTGGATTTGACAATTTAATTATTAAAGTTAGGTATATTTCCCTTATCAACCATTTCGTAGCTCATAATACATAAAACGCGGTTTCACCCTTTTCGGCTATTGACTACGAAGCAAGCAATGCAACCAACCATGTGAGGTCTCGTGTAAATCTTGTCTTCTTCTGCCTAATGCCTATATTATTATATATTTGACTAAGTGGACAAACTATTTCAGTTGACTTTAAACAAGATGATTTGATAGCCTAGCAATTCTAGCAGTCTTATTAAGTTCGGGTCTATATATCTCATAGGAACTTCCGAGGATCGTTATGGAGCTAATCCATCGAAATACGCAAGGCGCTTTATATTGGAGACCTGATCCTCTGGCCCAGGTACTTTGGCCCTAACCTGTGTCAAAAATAGATGGCTTAGATCTTCTGACATAAGTTAGGGCCAGAGTATATGGGCCAAAAGATTTGAAGGATTTATATTGCATAACTTTGCGATAATATTTTTTCTTCCTTCCTTTGTAATCCCAAAAAAAAGAGATGATTTGATTGTTGTGTCCTTTCATCATACTTCCTTTTCCACTAGTGAATTATTTAAAGTTTGATATAAGAATTTGAGTTAATTCAATCTAGTAATTATATGCTTTTAATTACAGTTTATTAAATTATTATAATTTAATAAAGATATGCATATTTAGTTAATTTAAGATAATATTAAATAATTAATTACATGTAATGATTTTTATTAGTATTATAATTTTATAAGATTATGTATGTTTAGTTAAAATAAATTATATTTTTTATTTTGATATCAAAAGATTTTATAATTTTTATTTTTAAATGTGCATTAAATAAATTTTTGATGTACATAATATGTAAATTAACTGATAATAATATTAAATAATCAATGAGTGATAAAATAAGTTAGATATTTTATTTTTTTAATTTGATAATGAAACAATTATAATTACTATTTTCAAATATGTATTAAATAAAATTTTGTATGTATATAATATGTAAATTATTTTTTAAAAATTTCTCAAATACCAAATTTGATTTAAGTAATTGTTAAAAAATCCAAACTCTTAAGACATAAGAAGTTAACTTATTTATTTCTTATAAAATTTATGGAATTAGGATAAGTAGTTGGAGATTGTTTTATAAGGAAGAGATTCTATGTTCCTCTTTCCCTGTTCCCATCCCGTGCCAATGCATAATATCCACCAATTTAACTTTGTCTTGTTTATTTATTGGTAAATGTGTGGATGCCTTGTAAGGGAACAAAACTGGAATAGGAAAAACGAAACAGACGATCTTGTTCACCACCAGGTTTCTAGGAGCCTATTATAGTTGAGATCAATAATACTACTTTTTTTTTTTATATAAAGGGAAAAAGAATACACCGGTTATAAAATGAGTCTGGGGAAACAGATCATTGATTTATCCTCTAAAAGGATACTATAGCACCCTATAAGTATAACATCAAAATAAGTGACACCAAGGTCGGAATGTGTTGCTTGGGCGGCGAGCCAGTCCGCGCATCTGTCGCTCTCTCGATATATGTGACGATGAACAAAAGATCAGTTTCGGTTGAGAAATTTCAGGATCCCAATGACTATAGGGTTGCTCGACTAAGAACGGGAGGACGCAGAAGAGAGAAGCTGGTGTACCCCCAACGAGTCCACTTCTAGCTCAATCCTACGGAAGCCCAATAACACTACTTTTAATCATGATCATCTTCATATTCATAAACTATCTTTCATTATTGGGCAATTTTATTTCTCTTATAGAAGAAAGTCCTCTTTAATTTGTTCCAGGGGGGTTAATTAAAATTCTTAGAAATTCAAAAACAGCTTTTCTACTAATTAAAAGTAAGATTGTGTATTACTTAATCTTTTCAAACTCAGCGTTTCAACAAAATTTTTACTGCTAATGTTGTAAACTACTTAAAACGAAAAGTCTTCTAAAACAAGAATATAATTATTAGTTGATGCAATTTATTTTTCATTTATAATTATAGAAAAAGAGAAGCTAGAGGCATATCATTCATATTACTCTACCCAATGAAAGAGACAAGTTAACGACATGAAACAATGTTTGAACTAAAGACATTTATTATGATTGTGACTACAATGTTATTATTCATTTACATCTTTCATTGAAGCTGTTTAGGTCATTTAGGGCATAGGGTGACTTTTCTCGTTGTTGCGTGTCACCTTGTGCCTTTCTCTATCTATCTATCTATCTATTAAATTAATAGATAGAGAAGAGCACAAGGTAACACACGAAAACAGGAGCAAGTGAATTGATCTTATCATTTAGGGTTTTAGCGAAATACACGCCAATCAAAATATTATTATATTTCCCTTTATATATTTTGACCTAAAAGAAAAATTATTTTTAATGTTAGTATGTCACACTTCATGATAATTCATAAGTCACGGATTATTAAATATTAATATTTTAATAAATATAAATAGAAAGATAAATATAAATACTAATATTGATATTGATATTTAATATTTCACAAGTTATGATTAATTATAAACCGTAAAATTAATTAAAATATAAAAAAGTTCACGAGAATCACACATTACCCTTATCATTTGCAAATACAAATTGATTTATATGTTGTTTTTTAAAAATATTGTTAATATTTTTGAAAATAGAATCCATTACTTATAATAAGTTAGCTAAGTTAAATTGAAGAGAAAATCAACTGTATAAAATACTTAATGAAAAGTTTGGTTAAAAATACGAGTTTATTTTAACAATTTCATAAAAATTTAAATAATTTTTATTATTTTTTATATCTATAAGTTAATATAGTCCTTATAAGCATGTTTTAGTAATGATATCATAATATATTCTATATTATAAAATTTTAGATACAATTATTATTTTTATTTTATTCAATTATAAAAAAACTTAATTGATTTGTTCGATCAATCTTAAAAACTTTGAATCGTTCAACGTTTCGATTCGATTTATTTTAATAAATCTTATTGTTAAAAATTGATTAATTTATTAATTAAAATATCAATTATAATAAGTCAATAAATTCTTATAAACTAAAATAAATCAATTAATCTTTGTTTAACAAATATTTTTTTAATTAAACTATTTCAAATTCTTTAATTTTATTTAATCTTTAGTTGATTTTATGATGGTCTAATATTGGTTGAATATTTTAAACCTTAAAACTCTTATTTTATCAATTTAATTTTTGATCTAATTTTTAAAATATTAGTATTATTCAAATACAAGTTATTTTTTTAAAGAGACGGAATTTTCTGTCTAACCTTACTCTTTCTAACTTTATCCAGCCAAAAAAACGTCGTCATTTCTGCTTACATTTTAATTTTTCAAATTTTAAATTTTATGACTTATGGGCAAAGCGACGCAGTCACTTAATATTTCTCTTCAAACACTATCACACCCATAACATAAGTGTCACAGGCATATCACAAGTCAAAGTCACAAGTGTGACACTTAAGTTACATCTGTTAATTTTCATTTTTTTCTCGTTTTAATTTTAATTATATTAATATTAGTTTAATAAAAATTTAAAATTTAATTATGTTACTATTAATTTTATAAAAAAATTAAAATTAAAAAGAAAAACAAAATAATTATTTGCATTGTCATAGGCATGACAAACATTTATTTTATTTTATGCTTGTGTCAATGTCATGCATGTGACACATATTTTGATTTTTTATTAATTTAATTTAATTTTTCAAATAAAATTTTAAGATAAAATTTTAAATTTAAAAATTGATTAATTTATTAAAATTGTTTAATTAATTTATAAATTATAAAAAATAGTAAATTATATTAAAAATTGATTAATTTTATTATTATTATATTAACTCGTATGCATATTAATGCAATATTAAATATCATGTATATTTATGATAAAGTTTTTTTGCAGAGAATGCTTGTGAAATGTAAATAAATTATACGTACATATTATATATGTGGAATAATTTATTTTTATTTCAACAACTTATTTTAATTGATTAACTTACTAAAATTGTTTAATTAATTTATAAATTATAGAAAAATATTAAATTAAATATAAAAATTGATCAATTTTTTATATTATTATATGTTATATTTTTTATTACATTTATAAACTTAGTTTTTGGTAAAAATAAATATCTAAAATCTAAATTATTATGAAAAAATTCATAAAATTACTAAGATATAATACTCATGTCCTTATAATTTTTTTAAGTCATGCCCCTATAAGTCATTTTATACATAAATAGTTAATACTAAACAACTAATTTTGTTAAACATTTTTAATAAACAACTGATGATATCCACTGATATAATTAACTAATCGCTAATAGAATCAACTATTAACTAATTTAATTAATTGATTGCCAAACAGAGTCTAAATGTTTAAAGTTTAACTTTTTACTTAGTTGTTAGTATCTGGTAATCATCCTTAACATGGTAGGTACCACAAGAAGAAAATGGCCTAAAACAGATTTAAATTCGGTTCATTCGATTTGTATCCAATCTAATATTCTGATTAGTTACACCATATTCATCGTTAACTTGTTTGTCATGTGAGCTCCTAACCATTTATTTAGTTAATCTTAGCTTAAAAGAAATGTCTCTTCATTTACAGAATATAATGTTTTTGGTGACATAATCTACATGTTTGTGTTTGATAAAGACTATGTTTGGCAATCAGTTGATTGTATTAGCTGTTAGCTGATTATAACAGCAGTTAGCTGATAGCTGATTATATCAGTTAATTTGACTAGCTGATAACATCAACTGTTTATTAAAGATGGTTAATAAAATTAGATGTTTAGTATTAACTGTTTATGTATAAAATGACTTATAAGAGCATGATTTTAAAAAAATATAAGGACATGAGCATTATATCTTAGTATTTCTTTGAATATTTTCATAAGAATTTAGAATTTATATATTTTTCTTTACAAATAAACTAAGTTTATAAATATAATAAAAATAGAACATATAATAATAATAATACTAATAATAATAATAATAATAATAGATCAATTTTTAAATTTAATTTAATATTTTTCTATAATTTATAAATTAATTAAACAATTTTAGTAAATTAATGAATTTCAAATTTCTTATCTTATCTCCAATCTTTAAGATATAATTTAATTTATTAAATTAAAAAGAATTCAAGAGAGATAAGTCTTAAAAAATTAATATTATATTCTATAACAAATTCTTATATTGTGTTATGTATTATGAAAGTTAATATATTATATTATTGTATTAATTGAAGCTTTATTGTCCATATTTATTTTAAATCCTATTTTATCATATAAGTTGATGTTGAAAATTAGTTAAATAGTAGTATTTAAGAAATTATATGTTATTAAAAATAATTTATTCTAATAAAGAACAAATATTTTCATTGATAAATAATTCCAAAGTAATATATCTTTGTTAAAATTTTAATTTTGAGAAATTAAAATAAGTTGTTGAAATTAAAATAAATTATTTTTCATATATTGTATAATTTATTTGCATTTCGCAAGTATTCTTTGTGAAAAAATTGTTATCATAAATATACAAGATGTTTAATATTACATTAATATAAATGCGAGCTAATATAATAATAATAATAATAAATTAGTCAATCTTTAATTAAATTTAGTATGTTTTCTATAATTTATAAATTAATTATAAATTTTTAATAAATTAATCAAAATATAAATTTTTATATTAAATTTGATTTAAATTATAAAAATATAAAAATCAAAATCAAAATATGTGTCAATCGCCTGTGACACGAATGGAAAGCCACACAAATGTAAAACCTTATTTTGGTTTCTTTTTTTATTTTTTATTTTATTTTTTATAAAATTAATAGTAACATAATTATAATCATAATTATGATTAATTTTTTATTAAACCAATAATAATATAATTAAATTAAAATTAAAAAGAAAACTCACGTATCAAACCTGGACACATTTATGCTTATATGGAAGGGGTCATACTAAGTACACGGCCGTCCACGTAAGTCACGGCGGTGCAAATCTATGACTTAACGTACATAACTTGAGTTGGTAAGGGGCATACGTGAGTTGGTAATAGGTTTTTTTTTTTTTTTTTTTTTTTTTTTTTTTGGTTTAAATGAGATTATGGATTCGAGTTACTCTCGTGTATGTAATTATTTAAAATTTAGAGTCGGAGCTTTGTCTCCTGTAAAGAACTTATCCGACTCGAACGGAGATTATTTTTAATATAGATGACTTAAAGGTGTCTTTTCATAGCCTTCCTAGAATACCTTGTGAACAACAAAAAAAAGTATATAACTTGAAACGGCGTTTTTTTAGTTAGATATATTCTTTATAAGCTTTTGGGACGTTAATAAATACTTTTCTTTATTACAAAAATTTTTTTAAGAAAAAATAAGTGTTTGATTGTAAAATAAAAAACACTTCTTTAATGGATATGACTACTTTAGTAACTAAAATACAGTTTTTTAAGAAGCTCAAATTTGAAGCTTCTAAAAAAAGCCTCTTAAATGACTATTTTTTATATTAGTTTTACATATATTATAATCCATATAAAAGATTTTGTTATATATATTTTTATTAATGTTTATATGGTTTAAATTTATATAATAATTAATATATAGTAATTTGCACATTGTTTAATATATTTTAAATAATTTTTATATACAAAAATAATTTTTATATTATCAAATAGTCTAATATATAAAATTTTAAAATTTTTTTAAATAACAGCTAAATAATTAATTAACTTTTTATAAAAGTTTTTGTCGGTAAAGATTTCCAGAATACACAACACATAAAGACAACGTGTAACCTGCGCGGCGGGCGTCAACTTGTCCAGTGTGGAAGCGTTAGAGCAAACTCTGACCGATATTAACGTGTTGAAACCATTTACCACCGAGACACGACAAACACACCTACGTACACCACAGCTCCACTCCTGTGCTGTCCGCCTCTCGATCCCTCGTTACCGTCAGCTTTTGCATTGAAACCCACCTATTAGGTTATTGCACTATCAACTTCGTCAAACAAACTTTGCCACTCTCGCCGATTTCCATGACAAACTACAGACTTCCACTCTCCAAGCCTACGCACACAAACACAGACATTTATATCTTTGATGTAATCAATGCGTCCTCGTAACCACTAAGTCTGTTTGTTATTACTCATTAAAGCCCTCTTGTTTCATGTGATGTCTCATTCTTCACGACTTGGATCAATAAAGATGCCTTCTTCTTTATTTTTTTTAGTTTTTTAGGAGGGTCCTAATTATGAGAAGACGCCTTTAAGCTATCCACTTTCAGACTAATCCTCTCTCTCACAGGGTCAGTCCGTAAGAGATAACGTGCTGGTTAATCAGATTTTTCCATTTTCAGGACTCGAATTCGAGACCTCTGGTTAAGAAATGAGAGTGCTGAACTACTCACACCAACCTATTTGGTTCAATAAAGATGCCTTTGGAATGCAAGTGTGCATTAAGGTACGTTTGAATGAAAAGTTAATAATGAGATAGTTGAAGAAAATTTCATATTATATCTTATTTTATATTAAATAATAAAAATAAGACAAATGTAAACTATATTATATTATAAATCATTCATTTGAACAATATTTCACTATATTTTATTATAATTTTTTTCATTCTTTTCAAACAATAATTTTTTAATATTATATCGATTTATATTACATTTCATTTCATTCCCTCCTAAATTTTATATCAAATCAAACATATTCTAAATTTTACATCAAACCAAACATATTCTAAGGGTTGCTTCCATGTTTTCTATCGAATAGGGGAATCTTATATTTACTTGCTTACATGTGAAACTCGACCACTTGTACGCAAGAGATCGAACTGTTATGTTCTCCAACTTTTTCTTTTCCCACCTCTCGAGGTCACTATCTCTCTAAAGGTCCTTGCACCTCCATATCTGGGACTCATGAGAAGTAACCTGAAAGGCAAGGTTGTTTTTATTTCATCATCTGGACTTTGCTGGACGAGGAAGACAAAGACGAAGAAGGGAGGTATTGATAAAGGGCATGCACGCAGTTGGAGATTGTAGAGCTGTCTGATGAAGAAGAAGAGAGGTTGGTGCACTGTCTAGTTATGTTAGTTAGTAAGAAGAAGGGAGATAGATAAACATAAGTAGAGTGAAATCTTGAGAGCCTGAGGCTTCTATGGAGGTTGGATTTTAATCCTTATCAAATAATTTGCTTTTCTTAGTTCGTAATTACTCTGAAAAGGAAAGTAAGTCCTTATAAGATATGTAAGAATATTTGAAAACAATTTTAATATTACTAAATTGATATACTACCAAATATTATTTTATTTATATTTCATTTTATATTAAAGTTTTAAATTGTGAAATATATTATTATAAGAATTCATTGGTGATTATTAATTGCATTACTATTAAATAAGAATTTAGTTTAAAATAATCACTAAATAATAATTCTTAAGTTTTTTTAAAAATTAGTTTATAATCACTGGTAATCATCAAATAATTGTTATAAAGTTTTTTTTAATTATATTCTGATTCACCTTAACATAAAAATATAATTTTTACAATAACCCGAAATTATAATATTAATCAAGGGTGCAATTTAACACTTACATGGAAAGTAGAGGACCTTCTAGTTCAAACAAGGATATGAACTACTAAGAAAAACAAGCAAATGGAAAATAAATAAACTCAAAACAGAAGCAAAACGAGTTCAGTGAAAAGAAAATTACTCTCTTGGCTTGCTAGGATCAAAGTTCCTTCTATGTGTAGTAGGAGCATTACGA
>JANVCQ010000007.1:30105019-30119042 GCA_025531925.1 Erythroxylum plowmanianum | reverse complement strand
TTGCTTCCTTTAAACCTGAGAGCAGCTTTATCATATTCAAGTGCAGCTGCTTCTGCAGAGTCAAAAGTTCCAAGCCAGACTCGAGCAGCTTTCTTTGGATCACGGATCTCAGCTGCCCATTTACCCCATGGCCTTTGCCTGACACCTCTGTAACGTCTTCTGGTGTTATTCACTTCAAGGAATCAAGTAGTCAGTATAACAAAGCTTAGCATTTATACAAAAAAATGAACACAACGGGTTACCGATTCCGGCCAAGGCTAAATACGGGCGACAGATCGATAACAAACAAGTACTCATGAACACAAAGGTAGGTAAGTGATTGTGAGTGACTTATCGATAACGAACAAGTACTGAATACAAAGGTATGTTAATGTTTGTGAGTGACTTATCGATAACGAGCAAGTACAGAACACAAAGCTAGGTTAGTGGTTGTGAGTGATTAAAAGAATTTAGGGTTGCAACCCTAAATTGGTCAAATGTCCTTCTAAATGGATTGATAACTACTAGTAATTAAATTTACCGTTGCACTTGCAAATCGGAAACAATCCCAACTTCAGAAAGATTGCTCCAATTACCATCACTCTTGGAAGCATTATGATGTGCTAACTAAAGAGTGAAACAATACTAAGAAGTTGGGATTGAATGAATACAATTGCTCTACTAGATATAACCTTTATATATGTAAAACCTTGATTCAGACAAATAATCACTGGAATTACTGGTCAGGATGATCAAGATATACCTTGATCTTGAAAGGGTTTTGCTTGGTCAGGCTCTTGGTTGTGTGACTGCTGTGAAGAAGAAGAATCTTCCTTAACCTTAACTGGGTTATTAGGGTCTTGTCCCATAACCTGAGCTAGGGCTGAAACCACAGTGTTCATATCATGTTGAGATCGAGCCGAGTAGACAGGAAAGATTTGATCTTCCTCTTTCGCCTCCGGTTCATCGGATGGAAAGGGCCTCTTCCCATGTCTTCGATCCACCTTGTAAGCTATTGAGATTATGTATAGATATATATAGGTACACACATACACACTCAACTCTGTATCATCAGATTAGGCATGCAAAAGCTACTGACGAAGGACTCCGAAGGTCAAGGGAGTATAGGAATCGCTTGTAATAAATAAGCGTATAAGAGGACGAGAATGGAGGGTGGGAAAGACTCTAAGAAAAAGATAGGTTTCGGAAGCTTTCGAGGGTGAACTTGAATGATTTATAAGAAATATCGCATATTATTATAAATTATTTAACGACGTTTAAATATAATTATTTAATAATATTAATAAGGAATAAAATGACTTTTGAACTTTTTAAAATTTCCCACCTAATAATTAATATTTTAACTTGTATAAATTAGGTCAAATAATATTTTTGTTGATGTGATGTGTTCATAAAAATAATATTTTTTTAAATTTTGATACTAAAGTAAAAATTAAAAAATAATATTTTTGAAAATATTATTTCTATTAATTATAAAAAATTGAAACATGACAATGTGCAGTAGGCATGTTCACGATGCTGCAAATTCAATGGGTTAATCATTTCATGGTTTGACCTTTTTCTTAATTTAGTTATTATATTTTAAAGATTATTATTTACCCTTTTATAATATTATACAACTATTTGTTGTTCGTTCATTACTTTCCAATGTCATTATATTAGACCATTTTCAGTCATGTGTCATTTTGGATTTAAAAAATTAGAGGACAAATTAATAGAATATATTGCCAAAGATTTTGTTATAATTTAATAATATTATAAATAGATAAATAATAATTTTTAAAACATATAATTAAAAAATAAAGTCTAAATACAAGAGAAAATTTATTTAACCTTGATAAATAAAAGGTTAGTAAAAATGATTAGAGGAGTATGAAGAATCCTTATATATTTGATCAATGTTTTAAAAGCAAAATTGAAAGTTATTTATGTAAAACAAAAGATTTAAGGTTTAAAAGGTTAAATTAGTATTAAATCATCATAAAATTGGTTAAAGATTTAACAAAGCTTAAAATTTTAAAATACTATATTGGATGAGATTATCTTTACCTATCGAAGAATTTAAAATTTTATTAAAAAAAGAAGACTATTAAATAAAAAATAATTGATTTATTTAATTTATAAAAATCGATTAGATTATAAAAGCTAACCGATTAATTAATAAGTTGATTAATTTTTAATACAAAAGTTACTAAAATAAAAAATTTACCAATTCAATATTTTTATAATTAAACTAACAAATCATTTTGTCCAATAAGCTAAGTCTTCCAATTACTAACTACTCTTGTCAATTCTATGGAATTAATCAATTGTCTCAATTCACGAGATGCTATGTGATTAAAATATAGTGTTATATAAAGTATATAAAGTATATATATATAATTAGAGGACAAATTAATAGAATATATTGTAAAAGATTGTGTGATAGTTAAAAATATTATAAACAAATAAATGATACTTTTTAAAACATAATAATTGAAAAAGAAAATAAATTCAAATTACAAGAAAAAATTTATTTAACCTTTATAAATAAAGGGTTAGTAAAAGTGACCAAAGGAATATGAAAAATCCTTATATATTTGATCAAGGTTTTAAAACAAAATTGAAAGTTAAATCGATTAAATAAGAGATTTAAGGTTTACAAGATTCAACCAGTATTAGACCTTCACAAAAATGGTAAAAAATTGAATAAAATTAAAAATTTTGAACTATTATTGAAGGAGACTATCCTTACTGATCGAATAATTTGAAGTTTTATTAAAAAATGAGACTATTAAATAAAAATTAATTAATTTTAATTTATAAAAAATCGATTAATTTATGAAAACTGACCAATTAATTAATAAATTGATCAATTTAAAATTTTTATAATTAAATCGAAAGTTTAGTTTGATATTTTAATCATTTTCAAAAATTTTGTCAATTTAAAATTTTTATAATTAAACTTCAGTATGATATTTTAATGATTCTATTCGATAAGCAAGTCTTCCAATTGCAAACTACTCTTGTCAATCTTATGAAATTAATCAATCTTCTCAATTCACGAGATGTGATGTGATTAAAATATAGTGTTATATATATATATATATAAGGACAAAAGGACAAATTAATAAGAGCCAATCATACTTATGTTGGAACATTAACAAAATACGCACATAAAGACAAGGAATAGGCTCGGGGACAAACTTGAGACACGATTATTGTTACTGTAACATGTAGGGCAAGTAATCTCCATCTATAGAAATATCATAGGAGTTATTATCCCAATCAGAGAAATCAAAGGGAACAACAAACTTTATGTCTTCATCCACACTAGATTGTTCTTTTATGAGATCTTCAATGTTTCCATGATTATCATGATAGAAAATTTATTTAACCTTCATAAATAAAAGGCTAGTAAAAGTGACCAAAGGAATATGAGAATCCTTATATATTTGATCAATGTTTTAAAACAAGACTAAAAGTTAAATTGGTGAAATAAGAGATTTAAGGTTTAAAAGGTTCAACTGGTATTAGGTCATTAAAAAATTGATAAAAATTGAATAAAATTAAAAATTTAAATATTATCAAAAGAGACAATATTTATCTATCTAATAATTTGAAATTTTATTAAAAATGAGATTATTAAATAAAAATTTATTAGTTTATTTTAATTGATAAAAATCGATTAATTAATAAATTGATCAATTCAAAATTTTTATAATTAAACCGACAAATCAGTTCGATATTTTAATCATTTTCCGATTGGCAAGTCTTCCTATTACCAACTACTCTTATCTTATGAAATTAATCAAGGAGTCCACTATGTGATGTGATATGAAATGTGAAGACTAACAATTAATTTAAATTATATTTTCATTGATATCTTGGTGTCAATTTGAATATATAAAAAATAGGTGCATATGATATGAAATTGGAAACTCATATATTGAATAATACATGAACTTTTTAATTACATCTAAATTAATACCCTTTGGACAAATTAATGAATTACTCCAAGTAAATATAATGAAATATAGGAAAAAATTTTATAAAATTAACTAAAATATCTACAAAATTTTCAAATAAAAATAAAATTTAAAGTATATAAAATTTTTTATTACCTTCATTTTATAAATTTATGATTAATATTATAAATTTTATGTTAATTATAATACTTAAGAGGAGATTTACCATTTTATTTCAAGCTTTATTACCTTTATTTTATATTTTATGATTAATGATTATAAAATTTACATTATATTATAGTACTTGAGAGGAAATTGCTTGCACAAATTAAAGATTGGATTTGGTATAGATTAACTAAATGATTTAATCCCTAATTAGGGTAATTATGAGATTGACAATAGGTTTAAGAAATTGTGTGCAATGGTCAGAAGATGAATATGTGTTTTCTTGAAAATTGAATATTTTATGACAAAAGCATATGTGCCTCAAGTCAAAAGACGAGACTTCTTAAGGTCAAGTCCCCTAAAGCTGTCCTCAAATTTCGCCAACACTTATCTTTGACCAGACCCCTTTTTTGTTTAACATAACGTCAGCGGTAATTTTGATGTACCAGCGGAAATGATATTCGATCGGACTGAGTTTCGGGTTGGGCTCGAGTTTAAAAAATTGTTTTTGTAATAAAAGTTATTTATATACATAAATATTATTTAAATTATGTTAAATAATATGTAAAATATAATATATTAATTATTATATAATTTTAAACTATATAAAATACAAATGAAAATATATCTAATCAAATCTTTTATATAGATTATAACGTAAATAAAACTAATATTAAAAATAAATATTAATACATATAAATATATAAAGAAGATGTGTTTATAAGATAAACGTGAATATGAGTTTGTGGGTACTTTGAGAATTATGTATAAAATATAAGGATAAAAAAGACTAAAAAAAGGCTCATCAATTGATATAAAAAATCAACCCAAAAAAGATATTTGAGAGGTTTTTAGAGAAACTCCAAATTTGAGCTTCTTAAAAAACTACTCCCTCCTATCCAAAATAAGTGTTGTTTTAGAGGGATTTTAATTATTCAAAATAAGTGTCGTTTACGATTTTTCATACATGTTTATAATTTTATTTCCAAAATTACCCTTTAATTTCTCTCAAATCTAATTATACAGATTACATTTTCAAGGCAATTCAACATGCAATTAATAAGGGTATATCAAACATTTCACTAACTTTCTTAATAAGTGTGCATCTCTCTAAAACGACACTTATTTTAAATAGGAGGGAGTATATTTTAACTATAAAAAAATTATATCTGTTAAATATCTATTAAATGAGTGGCATTATATATAGGCTTCTATTATTTCACTGGACGTTAATTTTGATGTTTCTTCTACGTTTGATTCTTGGGATTAGACCATGTCATACAAATCAAGGAAATTATATTCAGCTTGATTTGATATATTTTAGCTTCTTTTCACTAATTTGATTTCATTTGAAGTTAATAAATTAAATTTAAGGTAAATAAATTTTGAATTAAACTCATATTTAAATGCCAAAATGATATCATTTAATTAGAATTTAATGATTGCAAAATTGATTAATTATTTCGAAGTAGTTTTATTAAATATATTTAAAATCACCTCAAATTAATTAAGTTTTAAACTACTCGAATTTAATCAATTAATTTAGTTACTATTATATTACACCTTACATTTAGATTTTTTTTCTATGTCGAATTCTTAGGATTAGGCTAACTCTTATAAATAATAACAACAACAACAATATCAACACCTAGAAAAGGTCTCATTGAGATGAGGGTCTGGAGAGATTCAATAGTATGCAACCTTACCTCTATCTAGTAGAAATTTTGTTTCTGATAGACTCACATATAAATGCGTCATAAAACTACAAAACTCTAAATGAATGTGAATACATATATAAAAATAATGAAAATAAATTAATAACAAAATAAACAAAAAAATAAAAATAATAAATAGGTATTGTAATACAAAAAAAACGTATGTTTAAAACATGTCAAAAATTAACAAAAAATGGTAAGATAAATATATATACAAGAAAAGACTCATACAAGATTAACTTCAACCAAATCAAAAGGTAAAATATAGAACAAAGACTTATACAAGAGTAACTCCAAATACTATCATTAAGAGAAATACTTTATTCGTATCTTAGTATGTCAAAGTTTTTTATTGTAGGTCAAATCCTTGGTAAGATTCATCTAAACCATAGCATTCTTGATCACTTCTTCCCAATTTGTTTAGGCCTTTATTTTTTTCTCTTATAGTCACTAAGTATTATTTTCTCGTACTAAGTCTTATAAATAGTGCTAAGAAATCCATAAATGTTAAATTTAGTCCATTTCTATCTCATTCGATTTTGCTTGAGCTCAAATTAATATATTAAATTTGAAATAATTAAAATTTAAATTAAATTTAAAAGTCAGTTTAAATAGAATAATGTTATTTTATTCAATAATTAATTAAATAAATTAATGTCATCTTATTAAGTGCAACTAAAATAACATCGTTTAATCTTCAAGTTGATACGATCAAATTTTTAATTGTTCAAACTGAATCAAATTAAGTTTGGACTGTTTAGTACGAATTCAATCGAATTTTATATCAAAACTTATTACTACTTGAAAGGAAATTTCTAACATACACGCTTTGATAATTAAGTTTTTAAAAGAAAATTAGATAAATATTATATGTTTATATTGAATGTTATGTATAAAAATAAGATGTGCATGATCTTATCCATTAAACTTGAAGAGATGACTCGAACGACTTCTGATATTTTTCTCAAAACAACGTCATTTTGATTTAACTTTTAAAAATAATATCGTTTTAATATAAAAGTTTAAGAAATTTAATATTAAAATAAAAGATAACAAATTAAAGAGTGTTTAATCTTTTAAGTACCAAACATTTTACCTTAATCATCAGGTAAAATGATTTTTTTAATGTAAGTATCCATCAAATATCATATAGAATATCTACCTATTAATCATATCAGCAAAAAACAACGTTTTAAAAATTATAAAATTTTTGAAAAATTAGTCATTAAATTAAAAAATTTAAAACTTAACACTAAATTAAAAAAATTTAAAAAAGTTAAATACTTGTAAATCTATTGTCTCTTAAGATAATATCTCAAAAAATCTAATTTTGAGTTAGGATCCCTTAAAGTCTAAAATTGGATCATTATGCATCACATTTCATATTCACGAACATCATCTTAAGATAGATCCATTTTAACCAAATAATCCTGTTCTTTCGTCTATCAAAAACTACGCTATCACTGAGAAAATTGACAGGATTGGTCCCAGAAAGATTTTATAGTGCAGCAGCGGAAGAGTTTTTAAGCATGTGGACCTAAAATCTGTGGATCAGTATCTTCACTTCAGTTTCTGGAAACCATAAGAAAACAAAACCAGGGAAATTCTGAAAAACAAAATCCAAGTCAAGTACATGGAACCAAAGGGACATGGAAACTGTTTTCATGTCAGGAGAGTCAGTGTCAAGGTCATAGGTTGTATTAACTTTGAATTTCGGATCACTTTGACAAATATTGCTCAGAATAAGCAAACTAATATCTCAAGTATACATCTAACTCATTATCAGCGTTGATTAAGTCTTGGACGTGTGAAGATGTTGAAATTCTGAGAAAGAGAATTTTGTTCATTGAGAGAACAGTGAAGGGTTACAAGCATGCACCTCACATAAAAAATTGCTGACAACTAATTACATTTAAGATGATTCACAGTTGAAGGTTGACAAGAATTGTAACAAAAATGATAATATTGGCTCAAATTTTATTGAATGAACCCCAACCCTTTTATAGGTTTTTCTGTTCAAAATATGTTGTAACATATCAGGGAATCTCTAACAGAATTAAGAGATTTGCTAATAAAATAAAAAAAGAGAAAACATAAAAGAATGTGGCCAAAGACAATACAGGAAGCGAGCTTGGACCAAGGTAAAAGGAATATGTTAGAAGAATCTGCCAGCCTAGTACATTGGCCTAAACACGAAAACAAAATAGGAGGCTTGACCTGAAAAAAAAATAAAACATCAAGTCTTTGTCAGCTAGGGTTCCTCGCCTTTCTCGTCTAAATTAGGGTCTGGTGAAATTAAGGCTTCTCTCGACACGCCACCGCAAGCTGGGCAGTAAATGTGCATGACACCAAGCTTGAGTAGCAGGTTTTGAAAAGAGGAACTTGGCAAGGTTTTGGTGAAGATATTGGCTAGTTGAGCGCTGGTCGAGACGGGGAGAAGATGGATGATACCTCTTTGCAATTTTTCACAAACAACATGACAGTTGATCTCGATGTGCTTTGTTCGTTCGTGAAAAATCATATTTTCTGCTATGTGTATGGCGGAGAGGTTGACATAGTAGAGGAACGCCAGTTGGGGATGGTCCACACCGAGGTCCTTAAGAAGATAGGACAACTACTAAAGTTCGCATGTAGTAGTGGCGAGAGCTTTGTACTCAACTTCGGAGGAACTTTTGGAGACTGTTGCCTATTTTTTAGATTTTCAGGAGACTAAGGAAGATATGAGAATACACAATAACCAGTGACAGATTTTTGGGAGTTGGGGCAGGTTACCTAGTTAGAGTCTGAGAAAGCACAAAGCTTGAGTGGGGAGTCTCAGCGGAAAAGAAGCCCCTAACCCGAAGACCGCTTCAAGTATCGAAGGATATGGTGCGCCGCCTGAAGGTGACACTTGTTCGGTGCATTCATGAACTGTGAAAGTTGCTGGACGACAAAGCATATATCCTGCCTTGTGGTCATTAAGCATAGGAGTTTTTTGATTAAGCAGCATAAACGAGTTGGGTCAGGGATGTGATCTCCAGATGAAGATAATCGAAGGTTTGACGCTATAAGGGTAGGAGCTGGTTTTGAAAGCAGAAATTCGACATCTTGAAGTAAGTCCAGTGTGTATTTATGTTGATTTAGATTTATGCCAGTGGATGATCGTGCTAATTCAAGCCCTAAAAAATAATTTGCAGGTTTGAGATCCTTGATTTTGAAGGTGTCATTGAGGAATTGCTTGGTGGTTTGGATGAGCTACAAATCATTACTGGCGAGAAGCACATCGTCAACGTAGACAAATATTATGATGAAGGTTTCATGGACTACTTTTCTGAACATGGAGTTACCAGATTGGGATTGAACAAAGCCGGTAGAAAGGAGGGCAGAAGTCAGCTTGGAGTGTCACTGAGCGGCTGGCTTGCTTCAGTCCATGAAGGCTCTTTTTAAGGTGGCAGACAAGATCTGTATGGGGAAGAGCTAGCCCGGGAGGAGCCTTCATGTAGACGTCTTCATGTAAGTCACTGGGTAGGAATGCATTATTTATGTCTAGTTGATGTAGAAACTAGTCATTTTGTGTTACTAGTGCTAACAGAACCCTAATTGTCATTGTTTTTACCATATGGGAAAAGGTTTCTGTGTAATCCAAATCTTCTTACCGAGTAAAACCCTTGGCTACTACACGACTCTTGCATCATTGGAGACTTCCATCAGCATTGAGTTTAAACCTGTGGACCCACTTACAGTCAACTGCAAGTTTAATTGTCTTGTAGAGTTTTTAATTCAGCTTGCATTATATCTCTCCATTCTGGATAATTGCTTGCTTGTAGGTAGTGGGTCCTTTTAGTGAGGAAAGTCTACCAGAAAAAACATGAAGTTGAGGGGATAAGTTGTCATAAGAAAGAACAGAGGAGAGGGTGTGAGGAGAGGTACTTGAAATGGTAGGGCAATCATAATCTTTAAGATGAAATGGAGGCTTGGACTGCCTTATGCAGCGACAAAGCTAGGGATTAGGGTTTGGTTAACTTCGAGAAGTAGGGGAAGAGATAGGTTGGGTAAGTAAAGGTTGTAGGTTTGTAGAAACTGATGGAATAAAGTCATCAGAGGGTAAATTGGAATGAATGGGTAGCATAGGAGAAGGCAGGTCTGAGGTGGTGGATGAGGTAAGGTAAGGAAACATACTTTCATAGAACCATATGTATCTGGTCAACAGGTATTGGGTGGAGATGAGATCAAAAACTTTGTAGCCTTTAGTGCCTGTAAAAAAGCCAACAAAAACACATTTCTTTGCCCTTGTATCAAATTTCCCTATTTTTGCTTCTTTAGTAGAAGCAAAACAAAGGCAACCAAATACCTTTAGGGCTGTTAAATTTGGATTAGTGCCAAATAGAACAAAATATGGAGATTGATTAAATAGTAGAGGAGAAGGAATGCGATTGATTAGGTATACTACATGGAGGATGCAATCTGCCTAGAATTTTGTAGTAGGTTGGCTTGCATTTTTCGAGCCTTTGCTACATTCAGAATATGTTGATGCTTCCTTTCAGCTCTTCCATTATGTTGTGGTCTTTCAACACATGTGGTTTCATGCAAGATTTCATTTTCTTTGTAAAAATTTGTCATGCAAAATTCCACATCATTATCACTGCGAATATACTTAACATGTTTCTCAAATTGTCTTTCAACATAAGTGAAAAATCCTTTTATTAAATCTCTGGTTTCTGATTTATGTCTCATCATGTATATCCATGTCATTCTGCTATGGTCATCCACAATAGTTAGGAAAAACTTATAACCAAGAATAGATGATGTATGATAGGGACCCCAAATATCAATATGTATTAAATCAAAACAAGCTTTGGCAACTGAAATACTAGAATGGAAAGGCAATCTTCTTTGTTTAGCAAAATGACAAATATCACATTAGTCTATGTATTGAAAAGTAACAACAGAATCTATTATAGATAAAGTATGTAGCCTTTGATTAGAAATGTGCCCTAGTCTTTTGTGCCATAAATTTTCTTGAGGTGAGGAAACATGACAAAGAAGTGGGGTGTGATATGGAGATTCTACAAATAGGTGATAGAGTCCGTTAACTTGTTTAGCAAAACCAATCAACTTCATAGTTTTGGTGTCTTGAATTTGACATGAATGAGGTGTAAAGATTAGTTGACAAGGATAAGAACTAGTAAACTTGCTGATTGAAATTAAGTTAAAAGAAAATATAGGCACAAAAAGCACATTGGTAAGAGCAATTAAAGAAATATTGATTGTTCCAATGTGTGTGATAGAGACAAAGTGGCCATTTGGTAGTTTGACAGTTAAGGAATCTATTGTTTTGTAGGCTAAGAAGAATTCTAAGGAACAAATGAAGTGGTCAATAGCCCCAAAATTGAGAATCCATATGGATAACCATAAACCAGAAAGCATATCAGGTTTGGATGTACCTTTTTGATCAATGGAAATTGTATTAATCTGAGGTGTGCTAATATAATTTCCTTTGGTGTCTCTTTCCTTGTATAGAATCTGCATCAGTTGTGAGTACTGTTTTGCAGTGAGGCTGAAGTTTGTACTATCTTATCCTGACTCCTTGGTAAGTGAAAGGTTTTAAATGTCTTAGGAGAGGCAGTCTTGGTAAGTTTCAACTTGATTGATTGCCTTAAATTTATTCTAATTGTTATCTCTGCTTGGATAATGTGATATGGTATTGGATGAAAAATTTAGGGGGAAACCATGCTTTTTATAACATTTGCTTTCCATATGACCGATGTTCCCACAAAAGGTACAAATGGGTTTTTTTTTGTTTTTTTGGTAATTTCTCTTGGTGTCAGTTTTGCTAAAGAATGCTTGTGGTTTAATGAATGGTGAGGATAAGGCCGGTTGTGTGTTTAGTTGTCTTTCATGCTGTGCCACCATTGCAAAAGCTCTTTTTATGTCTGCTAAAGGTCCATGAGCATAATATGGGATTTGACAATAGTGTAGGATTCATTTAATCCCTTTAAAAATCTGATGACATAGCCTCCTTTTTAATAGTTTTTGAATGTAGCTAAAACATCACAGTTGCATTAAGGCTCACACTTGCATTTAAGCATAGGTCTTAGGTTAAAGAGTTTATCCCTTAACATTTTAAGGTGTGTGTAATAGTCACACACTGAAAGATTACCTTGCCTGAAACTGTATATTTCTTCTTGGATATCGGATATCTTAAAAGAGTCTATTTGTGAAAACCTACCTTCCAAATCTTTCCAAACTTTAACTGCAGAATCGGACCAGGTTATACTTTGTGCAATAGAGTCTGTCACTGATCTTAATAACCATGATAACACCATTGTATTGCATCTTTCCTAGTAATAAACAAAGGGTCTTCTTTGTGTGATGCTATGATAGATCCATCAATAAACTTGAGTTTGTTTTTTGACAGTAGGGCCATCCAAATGGATCTTGCCCATAAGTGATAGTTAGAACCCGTCAAGAGAGAAGAGACCATGAATAAAGAGGGATTTTCACTGGGATGAAGGTAAAAAGGATGGGGTGGATGGTCTTCTGGTCAGATTACATTTTGAGAGTGTGACTGATGATGTGTTTGGTTGGTAGCTATACTAGCATATGAGGGACTTGGAGCTCCTGACATAAGGAAGATGAAGGAATTGACAAAGAGGAGATGAAAAGAAGATAAACGAAGCAGAAAGAGGACAATAGAAAAAATTAGAGCCAAAGAGAGAAGGAGGAGTATCGAGCTGCTCAACGCTCTAATAACATGACAAAAATTGTAAACAAAAGGATACTATTGGCTCAAATTTTATTGAATAAAACCCAACCCTTTTATAGGTTGTTCTGTTCAAAATTTGTTGTAACATATTAGGGAATCTCTAATAGAATTAAGAGATTTTCTAATAAAATAAAAAGATAAAACATAAAAGAATGTGGGCCACAAACATAAAGGAAGTGAGCTTAGACCCAGGTAAAAGGACTAGGTTAGAAGAATCTGCCATCCCAGTACATTGGCCTAAATTAAAAAACAAAACAAGAGGCCTGACCTGAAAAGAAAATAAAATATCAAGTCTTCGTTAGCTAGTGTTCCTCACCTTTCTCGTCTAAATTAGGGTTTAGCGAAATTAGGGCTTCTCTCTACAAACGTCTCCTTGTCTCGATCTGATATGGAGTATGTCCAACTGACCTGGTCATAGGAATACAATGGAGGAATGGAATAATACCTCATTTCTTGTCCAGACCATTTTTTTATGTCTGATTACTCAATTGTTTTTGTGATGGAGGATAAAGGTTATGGTCATAATAATGGAGACTGTAGTATTGAACAACATTATGATCTGTGACAAGTTTGCTATTCCATTGTGGAGGTAGTTGGGCCTGGAAATAGTTGTTGGCAACTCCAAGGTGTGGATTACTAGAAACCATCTCCATTATAGTCCTATGAAAGATTTATGGAATGTGCCAAAGTATCACTCTTAAAGTGGAAAATATTGAAAAAGATAGATGCAACAATGCATGCATTGAAAGCTTAACACACTAGTCAATTTTTTGTTGAGAACTGTAGTACACAAAATGCAAGAATCCTTAAACCTTTCTAGTCACCTTAGATTCAGTAAAACTATGTGGCTATTATTGTCGAAAACAACTTTGATAATGACTAAATAGTCATTTGTAAGTGGTGTAATTCTGAAAATCATTTCAGTTCCATCAACAAAAGCACTTCAAAATAATCCAGAAATGCAAATAATCATGAAAATTATAAAAAGAGAAACAAGTCTTCCGAAATATGTTTTGTCATAAAAAATTCAATCAAAAATTAGTTGGTTTGATTTGCAATATCCCACTACCATAGGGTACATACCCAAACATTTATGAACATTCAAGTACATATCTTATGATAATGGCATGATAGAGTAAAACAATTCCAACTTACACATGGCATCATCTAGCATAATCACAAGTTATCAAATTTTAAAACCATTCAATGCATTCATTCACAACTATTTACACTATCTTTAGTAGACGAATATATACAAAACCTCACACAGGTTATAGCAAAATCTACAAAATAAAAGCTATAACTCTCTGATGTCAGTTGACAGACCTTTGAGCCATAATTTAGTCTAAAACGTTCTTCTAATCTAGAATAAACACTAAGTCTCCTGTCTTGTACCTGAAAAATCACGTTGCAATTTTTATGAGTTTTGCGAACTCAATGAGTGAACCATC
>JANVCQ010000007.1:30075508-30085949 GCA_025531925.1 Erythroxylum plowmanianum | reverse complement strand
ATTTTTCATATTTTCACACTTTCTCTCTTTATTTCTTAATTTTCAAACCTATTTCAATCAACTCATCCACTTGATCACTCATATTGTTAAGTCGAATTATCACTCAAAGTTCGGGGTCCAACAGTCCAATTCTTTCAATTATCTCATATGGACCAATATACCTCGGACTTAACTTACCTTTCTTTCCAAATCTCAGTACACCTCGCGAAGGTGATACCCTTAGAAATATTCTGTCACTAACTTGATACTCCATATATCTCCTGTGTTGATCCACAGAGCTTTTCTGTCTATCTTGTGCCATTTTAATTCCGCTGCAGATCAATTTTACCTTATCAATGATATCCTGAATCAATTCTAGGCCTTCAACAATTCTTAGACCCTCTTCATCCCAATATAAAGGCGAACGACATTTCCTGCCGTATAATGCCTCATATGGAGCCATACCAATATTGCTATGATACTGATTATTATAGGTGAATTCAATCAAAGTTATATATTTATCCCATGCTCCCTGAAACTCCATAACACAAGCTCTGAACATATCTTCGACAGTTTTGATCGTTCTCTCACTCTGACCATCTGTTTGAGGATGAAAGGCTGTATTGAAATTCAGTTTGGTAACCAAAGTTGTCTGTAAACTACCCTAAAATCTCGAGGTAAATCTAGGATCCCTGTCTGAAACTATGGACACTAGAACCCCATGTAACCTCACAACCTCATTCACATATCGCTGAGCTAACGGATTTAGTGAAAGATTTTCTCTTACTGGCAAGAAATGAGCATATTTGGTCAGTCTATCCATAATGACCCAAATGGGATCATGTTATCTCGGAGTCCTTGGCAAACCCATAATAAAATTCATTGTGATTCGTTCCCATTTTCACTCTGGAATAGGTAACGAATGTAATTTTGTAGCTGAAGCCTGATGCTCAGCTTTAACCTGTTGGCAAGTTATACACTTATAAACAAATTCCGCTACTTGTTTTTTCATGCTAAGCCACCAGTAATGTTGTTTCAGCGTGTTATACATCTTGATAGTACCAAGATGCATAACATAAGTTGCTAAATGTGCTTCCTCTAAAATCTCTTTCCTCAAATTATCAATGTTAGGCACACATAGTCTTTGCTTTAGCCTCAAAATATCATCTCTCACTTCAAACTTAGAATCTAGATTCACTTTCAACTTCTCAATTAACTTCATTAAATTTGGATCTCTGTATTGAGCCTCTTTGATTCGTTCAACCAAAACAGGTCTCAACTTTAAGGTAGCTATCAATGTATCATTTTTCTCCAAATTTAATTCAACATTCAATGCTCTCAACTGAACTAGGCTCGGTAACCTCGATAACTGTACTTGTGCCACACTACTGTATGATTTCCTACTCAATGCATCAGCTATAACATTAGCTTTGCCAGGATGATACTCAATTGTACAATCATAATCTTTTAATAATTCTATCCAACTCCTCTATCTTATATTTAACTCTTTCTGGCTCAACAGATATCTCAAACTTTTATGATCAATAAATACCTAAAAGGTTTGACCATACAGGTAATGTGTCTAGATCTTTAGGGCAAACACTACTGCAGCAAGTTCCAGATCATGAACTGGGTAATTAAATTCATAAGACCTCAACTGTCTTGATGCATATGCTATTACTTTACCATGTTGCATTAGTATACATCCTAAACCCTGATGCGACGCATCATTGTATACAACATAACCTCTATAACCCGATGGGATAGCTAACATAGGTGTTGAAGTTAACCGATGCTTTAGCTCCTCAAAACTCCTATGACAATCATCACTCCATTTGAAAGGCATATTCTTTCTCATAAGTTTTGTCAAAGGGGCCAAAATCAATGAAAACCCCTCGACAAACCTTCTGTAATACCCAGCTAATCTAAGGAAACTCCGGATCTCAGACAAATTCTTCGGAGCCTCCCATTTCATTACAGCTGCTATTTTCTTTTGGTCCATCTGAATGCCCTGTCCAGACACAATGTGACCCAAAAATACTACTCGTTTAAACCAAAATTCGCACTAGCTGGACTTGGCATATAATTGTTTCTCCCTCATTGTCTGAAGAACCATTCTCAGATGTGCCACATGATCTTTTCTACACTTCGAGTAAACCAAATTTTCATCAACAAAAACAATTACAAATTGATCTAAATAAGGTTGAAATACCTTATTCATCAATGCCATAAAAGTTGTCGGAGCGTTAGTCAATCCGAATGGCATTACTAAAAACTCGAAGTGCCCATATCTGGTTCTAAATGCGCTCTTGGGAACATCCGTCTCAGCTATCTTTACTGGTAATATTCCAATCTCAAGTCTAACTTTGTGAACACCTGAGTTTCCTATAACTGATCAAACAAATCATCAATCCTTGGCAATGGATATTTATTCTTAACTGTTATCTGATTTAACTACCGATAATCAATGCACAATCTCAGGGTTCCATCATTCTTCTTTACAAACAATACTGGAGCTCCCCAAGGTGACACACTAGGCCTGATGAAACCCTTATATAACAATTCCTATAATTGGGTTTTTAGTCCCTTCAGTTCAACAGTCGCCATCCTATATGGAGGAATTGATATAGGAGCGGCACCTGGGACAATATCAATAGTAAACTTCGTCTCCCTATCTAGGGGTAATCCTAGTAGTTTAGTTGAAAACACATCCAGAAATTTCCTAACAACCGGAATGTCTTGAATGGTTTATTTATTCCGAGTATCCATTACGTGGGCCAGATAAGCCTTACATACCTCGGATCAATCTCAAAACCATCAGAAATGAAATTAGTCGGGCTGGCACTGCCTGACTAACTCCTTGAAACACCACTGTCTACTGATTAGGGGATTCAAGCATTACCTCCTTAGTATAGCAATTTATCACCGCCTTATGAGCAGTGAGCCAGTCCATGCGTAAGACGCGGTCTATTTTTCTCAGCTACAAAATGATCAAATCAACTTCTAATTCTGCCTGATCAATCCAAACTATACACTTTTTACATACCTCACTGATCACTATTGCACTACCCACTGGAGTACTCACTACTAATCCACATTTCAGTATCTCTTACTCACAATGCAATCTAGATGCCAGATGCGGGGTGATGAATGAATGGGTAGATCCTAGATCTACCAGTGCATATGTCTCAAAATTATAAACATTCAACATAATTGTTGCTACATCTGGAGAGTTCTGCGCCTCCTGTCTAGTAATGGTGTAGACCCTGGCCTAAGATTATGGCTGGTTGTTCCGCACCTCAGTCCTAACATTGGACCCTACTAACTGAGTCCTACCTCTACCTCTGCCTCTTTGTGCAGGTCTGCCAGCTCTACTCTGTTGAACTGTTGTTTTAGTCATAGTTCCTCCTCTAGCTCCAGACTGTGTTTCCAACATCTCATGACAATCTTTGATCTGATGCTCATATGAGCCACATCAAAAACATGCTCCCGTTATCCGCCAACACTCACCACCATGCTTTTTATCACAGTGCTCACATTCAGGCTATTGGTACGACTGATTGGCAGGCATCTGTCCTCTACCTCCCTCAGACTGAACAAATCTACCTCTTCCTCAAGATCCAAATTGTCTCAATCTAGATTGAAATTGAGACGATCTGTTCTGATGCTTTCTGAAACTTCTTCCAGAATCAGCCTGAGACTCATCCTGCCTCTTACCTCTAACCACCTATTTGTTCTCTGTTTGACCATCTTTCAACAATTGTTCAATTCTAATCGAGACCGCTCGGAGTTCTGTAAAACTGTTCAAGTTAGAAATGTTTAGTCTCATTCTGATCTCCATGTTCAAACCATCCTCTAATCGTCTACATTTTTCTTCTTTAGTTGGGATCAATGCAGTTGTATATCCCATTAGCTCATTGAATTTTATCTCATACTCTGCCACTGTGAGTCTGCCTTGCTTCAGGTCTAAAAATTCTTTCATTTTTCGATTCATGTAAATCTTTGGCATGTAGTTCTCTTGGAACACTCTCAGGAAATCCTCCCAAGTCTAACTACAAGGTCTGGTGGTACTACCCGGAATGGTTTTCCACCACTGATATGTGGGACCTTGCAGGAGTGAGACAACATAGTCAAATTTCTCATCTGCCTCACAGTCGATTTGGTCAAACACTCTGTCAATTCGCTCAAGCCACTCTTTTGCTTTAGCCAGGTCTATATTTTCGTAGAAGTCCACAGCCCATATCTTCTTTCTTGCCTCATGGGAATTCTCGGAGGCATCTGAGCAAACTCAGGTCCAGGAGACTCTAAATTGACTCCTATAGACTCCATGTCAGCTGACTCTCCAATGTGATCTCCTATGGAAGGTGACCTATAACAAACAAAAGTTGTGATCACTATCGGAATATCTCACTATTTATCATATCTCAACTCATATTTGTCCCTAAAGATGCCAAACCATGCTTTGATACAAAAAATGCAACATCCCACTACCATAGGATACATATCCAAACTTTCAGGAACATAACCTATGATAATGGTATGTTAGAGTAAAACAATTCCAACTTACACATGGCATCAACTAACATCATTTAAAAGCCAGCAAATTTTAAAACCATTCATTGCATTCATTCATAAAGGTTACACTGTTTCCATCAAACAAATATTTACAAACCTTATACATGTTCTATAAAGAACAACAAAATATAAGACATAACACTCCTGAAGCCAGCTGACAGACCTCTGAGCCATTACAAAATCTAAAGGATCCTTTAGTCCTATCTAAAGAACTAGGTCTCCTGTCTCGTACTTGAAAAATTACATTGCAATTTTTATGATTTTTGTGAACTCAATGAGTGAACCATCGTTGATATTTCACCGGATCACATACACATAATACATGTTTTACAGACCCTTATTCAGATCATAAACATATGCCAGATGTTCACACAACATGGTATATCATAAGATCATACAGTTCACATTGCCAAGCATAGTAAATAAATCACATCAATTTATCACTCATTCAGCTTTGCAAATCATTCAATAAATTTCAATCTTATAATGTCATATGCTTGAGACTCACATTCTTTCTTATTGTTGTGGTTGAGTGCCTATCACAAACTTATACAAATACCGACCCATAGGGCTCAGTCAAATAGAATCATGGAGCATAGCTCTACGTGCACAATTAGAAATCACGGAGCAAAGCTCTACGTGGAAGCGCTTCGTATTGGCAACTCAAGTCACAACACTTTTATCTGAACATGCATTTTATGAATTACAACAATTTCCCAACTATTAAACTCCTCAGACTTCAGGTCCGGAATCCATAAACAACTCACAAACAGTTCAGTAATATTGGAAGTGTAATAAATTAAATTAAATTCAAATCAAATCAATCTTAGGAAATCATCTAGGTTGACTCACAATACGTTCTAAGAAGCTATTGTCTGGATAGTCCAACAATGTCCAACTGGCGTCCGATGTGCTCCTTTATAACATATACAACACATTCACAAATATCACATTTTACACAATTGAAAACATATTCTTTTATGCATATGTACTTAAATAAATAAAATATGCATAATGCATTGTTCAATGACAATTCCGGGTATCTTATTGTAATTTTCATCATCAAATTGATCAGATATCAAGCCCTCATTAATATCATTTGGTACTTATAATTTGGGCCAAAATAAAACAATGTGAAATCAATTACATAACTTAATTGACCACTTCAGATTTTTTACCCACATGATTTCTGGTCAACTTTACATAATTAATCTGATAGGGTAAATGACAAAATTAGGCAACACTTTCTAGAAAGTTGTTCTACAGTGTCTTAAGTTTCTAACGACTCCAAGATTATCCAATTTGATTTAGTATTTAATGAGTTATGCACAAAATACCACAGACTGTGCACATTTGAACTTTTGGCTAGTACATGATCATACCCTCTAATTGCACAACTCATATCTTTCAGCTCAGATATCCAAAAATTAAAAACATTATACCAATTTAAAGCTAAGAGCTACAACTTTGGTGAAGATAACTCAACCTAATTTGACGCACATCAATACAGTTTATTCAATAACCATAGGACATGAATTTTGTCCCTGGTAGTGCTATAGCCTAAGATAAAATTCAGTTTCATGCCAATTTTGAAAATCATAGAGACATAATTAAAATTCAACTTCTTTACAAAAGTTGTAGAAATATGTCTCTAGTTTAATATGAATAAAAATAAGTTCATTCAGAAATCCACAGCTCAAGTTATAACTAGAAAACCGAAGCATGATCATGAAATTTTCCAATTCATATCATTCCAACAGACTTCCACACTTTCATCCTATCAATCACTTTCAAATCAATTTAGATAACTCTACATTTTTATGGAGAGAAAGAAAAATGTCTTAGGAATCCATTGGTCCAAGTTTCAAGTCATTTGGAGTTTGGAAGAAAAAGTTATAGCCATAAGACTCAAGGTTGTTCAATGAAATACTCTGTTCATAAACTTATACAAGCAACTACCACCCTTTTACTGTAGAATCACATTTTTGCACTTAATTCTTCACATTTTTGCAGCAACACTCCTCCATCTTCTTCCTCTCTTCTACTTAATTCCTCATCACAAATTTATACCCTTACATTTACTCCTTCATTTTTACACCCATGCAACTTATCTTATGCTAAAACAACTCAAAATGCAACATTAGTTACAAATGCCAAAACCAGAAAATTTTCAATACTATTCATCATCTTCTTCACCGAACTACACTTCTTCTCTTTTTCTTTTTTTTTGTTTAAGTTTCTTACTTCTAAACCATCCATTCTACATTTCCATATCTAGAAAAATCTTGGCAACAAGTTAGACTCAAATTACACTTCAAACATTTAACATTTGAAGTTTCATAAATTTCCTCTCTCTCTCTACTGTGTTTTTCCAACTTCTACATTTTTTTTCTTCTAGCTCCAAAACTCACTTCATCACTATCTTAAAACCCATTGTTCCTTAAACATGCAAAAACAACATATCCATATTCTTTCATTTAATTCTTTCATCACCACCGAAAGTACATTTCTTAATCACACATGCATATATTTCTTTACATAGTATAACATCATTAAATCACTTACTTGATTTAACTCTTCCAGCAATGAGAATGAAGTCAATAACACAAAGAGAATCACAATTAGCTATTCGGAGATGAAGAACAGGGAAGAGAGTTGCGAAGTTGAGTGTCTCGGTGCAAACAGAAGTTACAATCAACTCTTCCTAACCAAAACACAATAGCACGTGTATTCTTGCATCTCTCACACGTATCACCCAAACAATCAGCCACTTGTCATCAGATATGTAAACCACATGTCTTATATATATCATTTCCACGTGTCACTCTATCATTGGTCCATAAATCAATATTTTTCTCAAAATTTACCAAAAAATTTGAAATAATAATAACACTGTCCAAATAAATTTTCAGCTCAAAATAATTCATCAAAAATTTCAAAATATCCGAAATGTACAAAAATTGCCAAATCACATTTAATATACTCCAATTAAATCCACAATTTCTATTTATAAACCAATTTACCTAGAAATGCCAATGAATGCATGTACAATCATATGAATGTGCAAAATAAATGTGTATGTCACAATTACCTTATACATGACGTGCATTTTCCTAATTTCACATAAAATTTTCATAATTTACTATTCTAGCCTTAACATGGGTGTCGAGATGTTATAACTCTCCCCTCCTAACAAAAATTTCATCATCAAAATTCTTACCTAAATGATCAAATAGGTAGGAGTACTGATTCCTCATATGTTCCTCCGTTTCCTATTTGACTTCTTCACTCGAATGATTTTTCCAAAGGACTTTCACCATTGAAATCACTCGGTGTCTCAGTTGCTTATTCTGGTAATCAATTATCCTCACAGGTTCCTTAACATAGCTCAAATAAGCTCATTAATTGATATGAAAAATCTACTTTAAAAAGTACTTTTTTGAGAAGCTTCAAATTTAAGCTTATTAAAAAGCTGTATTTTGACTGCAAAAAAGCTATATCTATTAAAAAATTGTTTTTTATTTTACAGCCAATCACTCATTTAAAAAAAGTTTTTGTGGTGGAAAAAGTACTTATTCACCCTCCAAAAGCTCAACCAAATAGGCATTTAGTTAGTGTTTGTTGTTCTTGCTTATGAATAAACCCATGATGTTTAATTACTTGTCTAACAAAGTTGGAATTGGTAGACGTTGCCAATATTCTCTAGTATATTATGACAGAAGGAGGTGGGTTTGGATGAGATGTCTGAGTGAAACTTACCAATTTATTTGCGTAATTGTTATGACTATGTTTGTGTTAACTTTACTAATTTCATTTCTACAAGTTTGATAAAAGTATGTGTGAATCACATCATACTAGTAAAATGAACAAAATGGGGTAATTAAATAAAATTTATATGTGAATTTGGTGTAAGGAGTCAATTGGGAGTGGTTAAATATAAGGGCAAAGGTGTGATTTGCATCTTAATATTTCATGAAAGGTTTATCTAAGTTCATACCGTTATCTTTGATACCATTTTGCACCATAACTTTATTATGATAGTACTCATTGTTGCAACCTGAATAGGGAACAAAAGTCGTAAAAAAAAAATGTTAAGGACTTATTTAGACTTTTTGTGAATGTTAAGGTCAAAATCATACTTTTAACTAATATTTAAAGAAATTATTAAATCACACTTTTAATTAATGTTCAAAGAAATTATTTTTAAGATTACATTAACATCTAATTGACTCGTATTGCATAGTTGTGACATAATATAGGCTAAATTAATTACTCATATACTAGAAACTACCAAAAACTTAACTTTTTTAGTATTTAAGGTGCTATCAGTAACTTTTTAGAGATGTAAAGGTGTAATGTGATATCATAAATAATGAAAGAGACTAACTTAAACTTTTTAGAATGTTAGGGGGTAATTTGTACCTTTTGCCTAAATATAATATGTATTTGAATATGGTGAATAGAGTCGATTGTAAAGTTAATAACTAATTTTTAGATACAATATATTGTTATGATTTTTTATCATATCCTAACTTTTTTTTTCATTTCTTAATAAAACTGCATCATTGTTATTTATTGAATGCATATGCATTAATTCTTTGCAACAATTAGCATTAAGTTACAAAAGGACAATTAAAGACGAGGTGTGCAAGGGAGTTATTAGAAGAAAATAAAAATGAGCAAAAGGAACAAATTGAGTTAGAAGGGGAAAAAAACAAAGCAAATATAAATGATATCAAGGAGCTAAAGATTTTTTATGACCTATCATAAAAAATCTGCAAACTCCTTAGAAGTGAACTCACCTCCATGATTAGCTCTAAGGACTTTTAGATATTTCCCGCTTTGCTTATCAACCATAGCTTTAAATTTCCTGAAATACTCGAAAGTTTCAGACTTGACCTGAAGAAAATTATCCAAAGCCTTACTCATCATCACGAGTTTGATGACATTCGTGTGCTTACAAGTATCTCATCTATAATCTTGTTTTTATCACACATTTTGCATCATTAAACTCAACCGAATAACCAGATTTGATTAGCTAACCAACATTTAGCAAATTATGAGCTAACCATGGAGCACAATGAGCATCTTTTATGTACCTCTTTTTGTTACCTACACAAATTGCATCCGTTCCTCTTCCTTTGATCTGTAGTTGTTTGTCATCGCCAAGTCTAACATGTGACTTGACTTTTTCATCAAGATCTTTAAATTTTGACTTATCCCCAATGATATGATGAGAACATCCATTATCTATGTACCATATATCAGTTACAATCTTAGATGCCTTTATCTTTGACATGAACAAATAATCTTCTTGTTCTTCATCCTCCTCGGCATAGCTGGCTTCTTCAGGTTTGGACCAACAAAATTTCTCGATATGCCCATTCTTGTTGCAGTACGTGTACTGTAGAGAACTATTTCAACCACGACCTCTACCATGACCTTGAAATCCTCCTCTATCTCTTCCTTTAAAGTGTGACTCGAAGATTCAGCCTCCCCTTGATCTGAAATGCTTTCTTTTCTTCCTTATAAATACTCTGGTTGATCCTTACTTTATGAGCTTGTAAGGAACTCATTAGTTCATCAAAGGAAAAGGTTGACAAATCCTTTGACTCTTTAATCGCAGCCACTACATCGTTAAATTTTAGGTGCTAGGCTTCTATTCTTGAAGATGCCCCCTTGATTGATTGAAGAAAGCACCTTTAGCCCACAACCTGTCGAGCCTTCAGTCTGATTGAAGCAAAATGTCAAGCACTTGGTGCACTGTTCACGTGCACTGTTCACGCTAGCTTTCAACAGATAAAAAATGTAGCTTTGGTCTCCTCTGCTTTGTAATTTGAGTGTAGGATGCTCCTTCAAAATTCTAGCTCAAGTCTCTCACAGATCA
>JANVCQ010000007.1:30059864-30075408 GCA_025531925.1 Erythroxylum plowmanianum | reverse complement strand
GTTCAGCTACTGGAAAAATCAAAGAGCAAAACGCAATATGTAAACTGAAGTTTGTATTGATAGTTTTCTAGTTTTTTCTCATACATGCTCTCTCTGGGAAAAGTAAAACATGAGCTTCATATATATGCTCTCTACATCTGATACAACTTTTTCTAATAACTGAAAAGTAAAAACAAGAACTGATGGTAAAAGCTAGTCTAGTACATGTATTTCTTCATTTGGCAAAACACAAAAGTAGCAAATTTGTCTTCTTTGCAAAAACAGAAATCTGAAGTCTTCAACATCCTTTAATGCTTCAGTCAACAAAATCCTGACATCCAAATTTGATTATCAGGCCATGAGAGTGATATGCTTAATGCATGAACCAGCTGCCCTTTTGCTTAACTCTAACAACTCTTGATTATGCTAATTAGTCTAAATTTGCTTTAGCTCTTTCATCTTCCTACTCTGCACCTCTTCCTCTGATTTTCTTCTTGCTGTAACTACTGATTTTTCTTCAATCTGCACAGCTACTTCTACTTCCTTCGAATTCCTTCAACTTCTTCTCTTCTTGATCTTCAAATTCCAGAACTTGGTTCCTTGAGTACATAGCCTTCTGAATTATCCCCAAAATCAATAGCTCAATTTTTCTGATGAGTCTTGGAGGCTTCAATCCGACACTCACCTTCTTTTTCTTCTTTAGTTTAATTGCTAACGCAAGGTCTTCTGCAAGCTTCAATACAGCAGGTTTTACAAAACAACTCATCCCAACATCTATACACCTTAGCTGCAATAGTTTCGTCATTAATTGTCTCTATAAGATCTCATTTGGCTCATAGTAAAATAAACTTCTGCCAAATATTCTTACACCGATTCATTCCCTTTCATGCTTGAAGTTTCAAAATCCTTACGAAGAGATTGTAGTTTGACAGTGATTACCTTGTAGATCCTTGGTACTCAGTCTTTAGGTCATCTATGCTTGTTTTGCAGTTGAGGATGCAGCTATCCTAGAGAACATCAATTCATCCATGACTTGTTGGATGAAAAAAGGATCTTTGCATCGCGTTTCTGATTTTCTTTTCGACAAACATCATCATTACTGGTTTTAGCAACACCAGTCTCCACGTAGTCCCACAAATCTTGAGACTTGAACAATGTCTTCATTTTGATCCTCCAAAACTCATACAAGTCTCTTTTGAAGATCAGTATCTGTGGTTGAGACATATTGACTAAATTGGAACTTGATGCCATTGCTTTGCATAAAGAGCTAAAAACAAGTGCTCAGTTCTTTAGAAAACCTAGCTTTGATCTCACATTTGTAGGAGAAAATAAAGAACTTGAACACTTTGCTCATATATAAACAATGAATCTGCTGATCAATCTAATGTGTTATTAACAAAAACAACTCTGCCACTTAAATAGGTAGTACAAGCATAATGATTCCAACGGGAAGAAGTCAATTAAGCTACAAACTCTCAACAAACAAAACTAATTTAGCTAGAAAGTAGGAAGACTAACAACTAGAAAATCTACTAGCTTATTTTACATTAACTGAATATCAAAGCAAAAGATTAGATATTTGAATGAGTCTTTACATCTAATATGTAATGCCCTGATTATCAATTAATACCATTTGTCCGACCTAAACATCATTTTGGCGAATTCCAGTCATTTATTCCTTCATAGAGTACAAGTGAACCTAGCTCTCTAGGCTCATTTACTTCTCATTTTCACTAACACGTAGACATCTCATGGGAACTTACTTTTGATTACTACTGGTTTTGGAAGATGTACATTGCAACTAACAAAATATAAGGAAGTAGTGTAGTGGTTCAGCATAGGTTGAGATTGTTCTATTTTTTTATTAAAAGGAAATACATATGAAACACTAGGTAACTAAACGTGGAAAAGAGATTCCAACAATACCCTCTACAAGGATCTTAACACAACCCATATGAGGGGTTTGAAAGGTAGTGATGTCGATCCCAAAAAAATAGGCATAGTTAGTGAGCCAATTTGCAAGTCGATTCCCTTCCCTGTACACATGGTGGGTCTTGACTAGCCAATCTCTAGCAAGCAAAGTTCGAATACCTCAAACCCAAGAATTGTGAAAATTTTGACTATACATGGAAGCGGAGAGAATGTTGATCATGACCAACGAATCCACTTCGAGCTTCACTCTTCCATACTCAAGATCCCAGGCAAGATGTAAACCAGAAAACACACCCATATAGTTGAGCAGAAACTGATGTGCACTGCCTAATATTTTGGGCAAAACCTCCTAACCAAGTCCCATTACTATCACGAATCACGTCGCCAGCTGACGCAGACAATGAAGATGATTTGAATGTGCCATATATGTTCAATCTAACCCAATATGGAGGAGGACTAGACCATCCTATTGGCTGCTCTTAGCGGGTTTTAGGAGACATCATAGTCTTTCCAACCACTTCTCTAGCCTTAAAAATAATGTGACCAAATATTCTTAGCACACACATAATCCCTCACTGCATGTAGATTAGACTCGCTTGTCCCATAAAAAGGGCAGGTGTCATCTGTGGCTAAATATCTGTAATATCTCTACTGATTAATTAGAAGAGAACACCTCGCAAGAAGCCAAAGAAAGGGTTGAATTCGTTGTGGACCAGACCACTTCCAAATAAGCTTCCAAAAACCCCTGGAGGTAGAAGACATGTTGTAGTGCCCTCTTACCGTAGGGTACAAACCAGGACGCCCGGAGGTCATTCCGAGACATATCCTACAATAAGGGCGAGCTATGTTCAATTACTACATTCACTTCACATGGCATCATATCATTATACACTTATAAAACATCATAAGATCACAATATTTTAAAACCAACTTTTTCCTCATTTCTCTTCACAAAACGAAAGTCTACATTGTATCTTTCATCACTTACAACATGTACATCATCAAAATCTAGTACAAAAGTACTACATGAAAGAGAAAAATATACAAAGTCTATCTAATCTATCCTCAAAATCTAGCTGACCCACCTTTGAGCCATAATTTCTCTTGCCAAACCACAATCTACACGACTGGTAGAGCCTCTCAGTAGCTAGAGTTGTCTCTCGGTCCTGAAAAGACAACATTGCAATTTTGGTGAGTTTTGGGAACTCAATGAGGTAACCATCATTGATGGTTCACTTAATTCATGCAACACATCATTTCACATGACATGTTATTCACAATTTTGCATAATAGGTCATGTAATACATTTTCACTCAAGCATAGGCCATTACTCATTTTAAGTAATCAAACATACTTATCAAAACGCATATGGAATGCTTATGAGACACTTTTTTAATTGTTACATTATTGTGACTGAGTGCCTGAACTGTCCCGTATCCATTTTGGATACCGGACTCATTACTAACTATTCCTTATCTGAGGAGGATACAAGGCTCATTATACATAGTGAGCCTTAGGCTCTTAATCACTGTCTGAGCTTGAGGCTCTTTTCACTAGTTGAGCTTTAAGCTCTAATCAGTGGCTACTCTGGTCACAATTACCATTATCTGATTGTGTATTTCATGAATGGAATGCATGTACCACAACTACTCACATTATGAAGCACTTAGGTCTTCACATTCACATTTAAGTAGCACTTCAATATCTTAATCCACATTCACATTTATTAGACTTTCTGTCCAGAATCTACAATTAAATACATTCAATTATCATTTAAAACATAAATTAAGCAAACAAGTAATTAAGTGAGACTATCTAGGTTACTCACAAGTTGCTCTCGAAACTAATGCCTGGAAGTTTCAGCAACGTCTGGGGTTGATGTTCCAATTGCTTCTCTATATCAAACACCATACACATATATCACAATTTGTACAATCATAAGGGTTTAATAATGCACATGTATGAAATGAAATGTGTACAATGCATGTTTATGACAATCCTGAGTATTTATCCATAAATTTCATCACAAAGTCATTCTCATATCAAAACTCATCTAAGTATAATTTATACTTAGGTTTATACCTCACTAAAACCATTAAAAATCACATTTCATTCTCATTGAATCACTTCAGATTTTTCCAAGACAACCCTTTCAGGTCTACTATTCACGTTCAGTTAGAAGGTGAAACTGATATAATTTGATCAAACTCTATTCTAGAAAAGTGTTCCTATATGTCTTATCTTTCCATGGATACCAAAATCACTCAATTTGGTTTAGTAATTTGGAAGATATGCCTCAAACATTATCAGGTTATCCATATTCAAAAATAGTATACTATATACAACTTCTATCTAGAAATTCAACATCTTAGAGACTGAATCACAATTCGACTTTTTCATATGATTTGTAGCCCTATGTTTCTAGTTTATTAAAAATAAAAAATCATCTCATTTTGAGTCCTATAGGTCTAGATATAATTAAAATATTGAAGGCTATTCAGTAAGAAAATCCTATTTCACTATTCCAACAGATTCCACACTTTGATTCGATCAATATTTCTCAATTCAATTTAGAATGCTACAAAATTTTATGGAGGGATAGAAAAATGTGTTAGAAATCTATTGGTTTAAGAATCAAGTCATTTGGAGGTCTAGAAAAGAAGTTATGGTCAAAACAAGGAAGGTTATTTCGGGTGAGTCGACCCTTTGATCAAACTAGCAAAGTCATCGTCGTGCTAACCAATTTCAACAAGCACGAGGGTGACTTCCCAACCTTCCAAGCAAGCACGATGGTGCAAATTTCCTAACTTTAAAAGTCACCGTCGTGCTTATGCATGACAGTGCAACTCTACTTCATCTTCTCCACCGACATCTCAACTTCAAACCTCCATAACTTTTGATCCAGAACTCTAAAATTTACAAACTTTATGTTAATGGAAAACGTAAAGAAATGTCTACAATTTTATAAAGACAAATTTGTCAAAATCTCTCTATATTAGTGCAGAAAACTCATGGAAGTTTCAGATTGAAAATTCAACTCTCTAACCATCTATTCTCAGAAAATTTCCAGATGACTTCCATTTTCCAAAATCTAACACTTCAAATTTTTATTTCAAATCTTTCCACTCCATTTCATTAAACTCATTTACCATAAAATCATACCACTCCAAAATATACAAGTTTAATCAAAAACCACCAAAAGCCAAAAATTCATATTCATCCTATTCGTACTCTGCTATTTTTTTTGCATTTTCAACTTTCATTTTCAATCACTATTCTTCCTCTCAACTTCCATTTAAACACTTATTCCGATCTCAAACCATCATTTTACAATTGCTCTTCAAGTCAAAAACTATTTCCTTGATCATCTCTAAGTTTTCATCAACTCACGTGCAACACACACATATATATAAGCATGCACAGTGAAGAATAGAGCACATATCACCTTTCCATATCTAATTTTCAACACTAATCCTATACACTATTTTATTGCTATTTCAACTCCAAAAGACCATTTCTACAACATCAGATCAATAAAAATCCATCAAAACTAAATAACACTATAACCAAAATTTTCATCTCATCCACAATGTTCATGAATATATATATGCTATGATCCATGCAACTAACAATAATTCATCAAATTATTTCATGAATCCACAACTCTAAAGAATTTATTATCTACTTACTTGTTGAAAACTCCAAAAGCTTCAACTATCTTCAAGCCCTAACTCCATGCAAAACTCACGTTTTTACTGTGCAAAATGACCAGCTTTTGGTTTTTCTTAGGGTGGAAGAATAAATAGCAGTGGTGGTAGAGTTGTGGGATGAGGAAAAACAAAGAAATTCCTTTGAAGGATTTTAATGAAAAACTTTGTGTGTGGAAAGGAAATTCGAAGAAAGAGGCTGGAAAAAGTCACTTAGACTTAACACTTATCTTATTAACTCTCATATTCATATAACTTACTCTTACAAGGTTATAAAAGCAACTTTCTAAATTAGTGACACTTGTCACTTTCCTTACGCCTAAGCCTAAACTAAATTTCTTCTTGACTAATTCCTTTAGTCTCATCTTTACAATCTAACTATCTCCAATCATCATTAATTCCTTTTCTTTTTATATAAATCCCTATAATTTCTGAAAATAAATCCTAAAATCACCAAAATTAAAAAATATTACAATTTCACTAACCCGTAAAATTTTCAATATAAAAACACTCATAATTCTAAAAAATATATAAATCAATCCAGTTATATCCAGAATTATTCATGAATGCATGTACAATTATTTTCATGTGCAAAAAGATTCACTATTCATGTATATGTGTATGACATATTATGCATGAGCATGAAAATGCATTTCTAAACCTCTCATAAATCACTCACATTTACCATTTTAACCTCCCCACAAATAATGGGATGTTACACATGTTCTTATCAATAATAGCATAGGCTGAGGAAGTAGAGAAGAAACCATTCTCCAAAGCTCCCCAAACCACCCTATCATTACCATATGCCATATTTGGTGGAAGAACTACCGCGATAGTCAGACAGACTATTGCTAGAAGATAATCTTTAAAACTGTCCCATTTCCAACCACCCTGGGTATCCACAAAAGACTGCACTGGTAGATCAAGAAAATCTTCAGGGACTATGGCAGTGGAAAGAGCAATGAGTGGACCTATACTTGGAAGCCAGACATCTAGCTAGAACTTCACTTTAACTCCATTGTTGATAACCCATTTGACACTATTAAGGACATGATGCCAAATAGAAGCAATACTTCTCCAAACCATAGAACCCCCTGTCGAATCAATATTGGTAGGCATGTTATTCTCGTCAATAGGCACACTATTCTTCTAGCCTTTTTTGCACCTTATCAATAATATAATGATATTTCCTTCTAGTGGTCCTTTCATGTATAAGGGTACTCCAAGATATTTTCCAAGATTGTCTGTGAGTTGAAAACCCAACTTTTTGCTAATAGAACGAGATAGCAAACGAGACATATTTTTAGAGCAACAACAACGAGTCTTATCTACACTTACTTTTTGCCCAGAAACCATGCAAAACTTATCCAAAGTTTCTTGGATATACGAAACCTGGTCATCCTTAACCCTCGCAAACAGAATAAGATCATCTGTGAAAAAAGGTGAGATAAAGCAGGACCTCCTCTACTCAATCTAATATGTTTCCATCTCCTTTGGATCACTGCTTGATCAATAAGATGTCCTAACCGCTCCATTTAGAAAACAAAGATATATGGAGATAAAGGGCCACCCTGTCTAATACCTCGAGATGGAGTAAATATATATGAAAGTTCACCACCCCAGCTGACTTGCATAGAAACTGTAGAGATACATTTCACGATGAGACGAATAAGGTCTATAGGCAATCCAGTTTCAACAAGAGTGTCCTCAATAATGTCCCAATGCATCCAATTGTAAGCTTTCTCCAAATCCACTTTTATAGCTACAAAACCAGACTTTCCTTTCTTCTTTCTTATTGAATGAAGGACCTCCTGCACAAGGATTATGTTATCAGTAATCAACCTGCCCGGAACAAAACTACACTATGTAGGGGCAACAAGATTATGTAGAAAAGGCTTAATTCGATTAACCACAATCTTGTTGATCTCTTTGTACACAACAAAACAAAAGACTAATTGGACGAAATTGTTGGATCGTGCTAGGGGAGGTGATTTTAGGGATCAGAACTAAAACAGTTCTATTAAGAGCCATATCCCATTCTTCATGTTTTAAGATACGCTAAAAGCAATCCACCATATCAAGACCAACAACATCCCACTGCTTTTGGAAGAAAAGAGCATGAAATCCATCAAAGTGCCTTGTTAGGATCCATCTCAAAAACTACCATCTTCACCTCATCTGTTTGCACCGAATCTCCCAATTGGAATATAGCGTCAGTTGGTAGAATAGGAAAGGCTCCCCTACATCCAATATCACCATGTCTCGAGTCCTCTACCATATACAACTTCTCAAAAAATTCTTTAGCCATTTTTTTTAGAGCATTAGATTCAGTAACTATGTTTCCATACTCATCCTTAAGAGAAGTGATCTTTATCTGCCTCCTACGAGCAATTGTAATTGCATGATAGACTTTCATATTATGATCCCCATGCGTTATCCAGTTACACCGAGATTGTTAATGCCAGTAAAGCTCTTCCTCGCAAAGAACATGTTCAAGCTCAGACTGGAGAAAAAAACTCCGACCCCAACAGGGAATTAGATACATTGGTCTCAAGAGCCCTCTGAATACCATTCAACCTCGTCATAAGCTTATTTTTGTGCTGGTAGATGTTGCTAAACTCTGATATGTTCCAATGCTGTAAAGAAGTTGCAAAGGCTAGTAAAGACCCACTGAAGTCATTACTATATGGTTTCCAATTGTCCTTAGTAAATGTTGAGAAATTCGCATGAGATAACCATACTACTTGGAATCGAAAAGAACGTGGAGCTGTAGAGGAAGAGTTCAATTGTCCAAAAGTAATCAATAAAGGGCAGTGATCAAAGTTGATAAAAGGTAAGTGAGAGACCATTGTATGCAAAAAATTTCCTGCCACAAGCTAGAACAAAGAGCCCTGTCAATTCTTGCCAACACATTACCCCTCCTCTATGTATATCTGGATCTGACATACCCAAGATCATACAGTCGGCAACTTTCAACACATTTTTGAAAAGGCTTACTGACCACAGGCCGCATGCGAGATCCTCCATGCTTATCCATATTTTCAAGTTTGGCATTGAAATCTCCACCCAGTAGCCAAGCATTTGGCATAACTCGAGCTAACCTTCTAGCGTTTTGCTATCTATATTTTCAAGTTTGGCATTGAAATCTCCACCCAGTAGCCAAGCATTTGGCGTAACTCGAGCTAAACTTTTGATGTTTTGCCACAAATATTTTTGAAGATGATATTTGGGGCTTGCATAAATAACAGTGTAATCAAAATTACAGTCATCTCTAACAATATTAAGGTGAATAAATTGACGATGTGCTACTAAAATCTTTACGGTAACATCCCTCTTCCACAATAACCAAATGTTGCTTGAAAATCCATCTGCTTCTGCTTTGAAAGACTAATCAAAACCTATAACTATATCTTCCTTCTTACCACTAATTCGAGTTTCAGTAAGAACTACCAAAAAAGGTCTATGAAGCCTTATAAAATTCAACAGAACAGGTCTGAACTTTTTATCACCAGCTCATTGACAATTCCAAATTAAGATCGACATAAAAAGTAGGGAGAAATCATTCTTAATCTTGAGTGTTTCTTGTAACATTAACCTGAACACCTGTAGTGTCAAAACCAAGGGTCTGGGGAACCACTTCCATCTGTGAATCATTCACCATATGCACATCATCACTGTCGTTTGCAAGTCTACTAGGATTAGGCAGTCTCGTAAGAGGATCTAAGAACCTAGTGTGGGTAGAAACCCTATCATTGCCATCAAATTCTTCCATATCATCATCAATATCTCCGCATTCCATGCGTCTTCCCTAGGCATAGAAAAAATTTATCCTGGTACATAATCTCCTTATGAGAAGGAATAGAGATAGTAGTATTAGAACCTTCACCTCTTAAATTGGCTTTCATGGTAGACATGGGCCTTATAAAATTCTTATGCACCACCGGACTAGCATTTTCCTAAGTCAGGGGATGGGCCTGTGATGCTTTTTGCATAACTACCTTTCCTTTGTTAGTAGTAGTGGACTTAGATATGTTAGTTATAGCCGTTTGGTCTTTATAGGCTTGGTCCTATCTTGATTTAGCCAATAAATGGCCCAAGTCTTGATTAGTAGCAGATGATATGCGACACCCCTCCAGAATTTTCATAGACCTCTCGTTCAACACCCCTACAATTTCATTTTCAGACAAGATTGAGTACCTTGAACCTCATTGTCCGACTTGATTTTTCTTCTTGATAGAATCACGTCCTTAATTTGTTTCCTTAAATGTAGGTCTGCGAGTTTGCCATTACACTTGTATCCAGGGACCATAAAATTCTTTTTTGGTTGTTGTGATCGGTGGTGGAACATCTTGAATCACCATATCATCATTCTAAGCTTCCCCACCACCTTGTTGTAATTTATAATTAACTGGTGCTTTAGAAGTGCACTCAATAGAACCATGTCTAACACGTCTACATGAAAAACAAATTTGGGGCAAACCCTTGTATGCCACTTTAATATTCTTCCCATCTAGTTCCACCATGGATCTTAGAGGCGTTGTCAAATTTACTTCAACTACCACCCTTACAAATTTGCCCTTCTGAGATTTTTGCACGGTCTCATCTATCTTCACCATACAACCAATCAAATCCCCTAAAGCTCTTAGGATTGTTGGATGGTAATAGGATACAGGTAATTCTAGAAAACAAACCCAAGTCACCGCCCTCAAAACTTTTCCGTGAGATGGATGAAAATTAGGATGCCACGGTTGAACAGATAGAGCATGCCCTAGTACTATCCATGGCCCTCTGGTTAAGGCGTCCATATAATCCTCATCTTCAATAAAATTGATAAAAAAATAATCATTATCTAAGTCAATGATCTTCATTGGCCCTATCAACTTCCATAAAAATTTCAAACGGTTATGTAACATTTTAAACCTAATACGACGACCAAGCAATTTCATCACCACCACCACCTTCTCCCATTGCTTGTCTAGTCAATTTCTAAATGTAGTAGAAAGTTCTAGAGCATTTCCAATTTCCTCATTCACCATCTTAATATCTCCCTCCTCATAATCTACCAGCTCATCCTCTGACCACTCCAACTCCTCCTCATGTTCGACATCCTCTACTGGTTGGCCAGTGACTGTTGCACTATAACTAATTCTAAGATATAGGGGAGGGGAATCCTTTTCCCTATCTCATATATGAACTTTCTTAGTCTTATGACCTTCGTTTCCCATTCCTAGATATAAAAAGACAGAGAGCTTTTTTAAGAGAGAGTGAAGGGGGAAGAAGACTGAAGAGCATTGGGTTTCTAAATAAGAGAGCATATATTGTTCTGGTAGTTAACAATAGATTAGTAGTACCTTTGAGTTCCTCTTTATGGTAGATGCACAAGTTCCACTAGAAAAAATTGACCATCAAATAACAAGCTCTATGATTCAACAGGCTTAAGCAAGCCATCTACCATCCCGCCGAGTAGAAACAAGAAGTTCCTTGAATGATCAATATAGGACCTGTGGAATGACCTAGAATTTGGTTTACAACCATCTATGTTGAACTTCTTCCACATATTTACTTGTAATCCTTTCGAGCTTGATGCAGTTGGTCGCTGCGAGATCGATTTAATGTCCAACACCCAACAGTCATCCTTCCTGTGTCTATATGAATCTTCACCTCTATAAATGAGCAACTGAGATCCCAAAATGAGTGTTGCTGAGTGCCAAACTCTTGGTAGGGAAAGACATTAAGGTATGGATTGCAGTTAATACGAAAGTTGTATCCAGTTTTTTTGATCATGAGAGATTTCCAAGAGCCATGGATCATTCAGCACATCATATTCCAATCCTCTTCCTCCAAATAAAGCCATTGCAGTTCCACTGATGCATCTCAATGAATTTCTTGAACAAGCTGATGGGGATGGATGAGTAATCAACTCTCTCCATGTTCCAAAATGCCAAAACGATATGTTATATATATAAAATTTTGTCACTTACGTTCTGTTTTGAAAGTTTTTATCGAAGCAATAAGGTTCAACTTAGATTCTGATAAACATTAGAGCTCAAAAGGTAATTTTTGGAAGAAAAAAGAACGAAGAAAACTAACGTTAAATTGATCAAATGCAGTAATTATAAATAAGGAAAAAAGATGGAGGATCCTCTGTCCGTTTTACCTTTTCCAATCCTATTCAATGGTTAAAACGACATAGTTTTGGCCATTTAACAAGGTCAAATTAGACAAATGATCCAAACTCAGAGAAAAGTCGATTTAGTCAACAAAAGGCCGAAAAGTTTGAAACAAAATGACGACACGGTTAGTTGCCACCATACAAATCGCCACAATCAAAAATATCATTTCTTAAAAAGATGATTCTTAAACAATATTAGTAGTAATTTGGAATTAAGTTGTTAATAATTGGATTCTTACTTTCTTAGTGTCATGTATACATAATTAAAACTCATAAAAAATTGCAATATTAAAAATATTCAACCAATTTGGTCGATCTAGTCATAAAATTTTAAATAAACTAACTTTTTTGTTTAGGAGTTGTTTGATTCTACTTCTGTTTTTCTATTGTGGTTTTAAGTTTTAGTTTAAGTTTTAGTTTTAGTTTTCTATACAAAAACATGTTTAGTTGAGATTTGTAATATAAAAACTGAAAACAAAAGCATGTTTAGTCGAGATTTGTAATAAAAAATTAAAAACAAAAACATATTTGATTTTATCAACATGTTTCTATTTTTGTAATTATACCCTTATGTTAATAATTTTAATATAATACATCACGTTTTAAAATTAATTTATTATCATTATAGCTAAAATTAAAATGCAAGCAAATTAAATATAGTTAAAAATTTACAAATTAATTGTATATAATAAAATTCTATAAACTGAAAATTTTATATTATTCTAATCAATAAAATGTCCATCTTTATCATAATTGTGGTGATAGTCTTTAAATCCTCTGAAAATGTTCAAACAACCAAGAAAGTGTGCTCCCCAGTGAACTTGAATATAGGATTAGAGAATCAGGAAAAGGACTGATAATACATGGATGGGCACCGCAGTTACTGATACTGGATCACCCAGCAGTTGTCATTTATGCATTTACCGGTCTATATTTAGTGCTCACAGTTCCTATATATGACCTACTCATCTCATACTCAGAGCAAGTGAGAACTGAATCTTATCAGATTCATTAAAAAACAAACGAAAATGGACAATTTCTCTTCGATCTTTAGTTTTTGCACTGTACGAGCCCTTGGACTTGTCTGTGGCGATTCAAGAGCTTAAAAAACTGGCTTCGTTGAGATTAAAAACGAGAACATCACCGCCAAGTTCACCAAGTAGGGCGCATCTCTCGTCTCCATCATTTTCCCTGACAAAACTGGTACACCCTTTTTTATGTTCTTCAAATCCTGAAATCGATTCTTGAAAATGTACATATTACTCAACCATGGATGTTGTCTTTTCCAGGAAAGAAAATTGATCTTGTTCTTGGGTACGTGTTATATTTATGTGTTGAAGACTGGTGTAAAAGCAGGTAGTAACCACTGCACGTCGTGGAACGACAATTGACCAGGAAGAGATAAGGTTGAGAAAGAGGTGAAAAGGCTAATGAGTGGTGGTGAAGAGGTGGCAGAGATGAGGCAGAGATCGAGATCTTGCAGAATAACAGAAGTTAATGAACTAAAGTATTTAGTTTCAATTATGCTACAGCACTTCTACGACACCTGTTTTAGGAGACAAAGATGACTGGAAGAGAAGGCATGAAGATGAAAGTTCTTCGTTGATGTCTATGTGCAGAGACCTTTAAATCTTATCTTACTGGTTTTAACATGGATTCAGTTTTCAAAACATTAAAAATTTGACTTCATTTTAAATATGATAATTTTAAATCTTAGTATAAAAATAATTTACATTTTAATATTTTACAAAAAGTTAAGTAAATTGTTATTATTTAATATAACGTTACACCCTATTTAGAATATAATGAATATTATTTTAATAATATTATTGTATTAAATAATGATTTATTTAAATCATTTATAAAATATTAAAGAGTAAAGTTTATCTATATTTTAATTAGATTCAAGTTTGAATATTTTTTATTTTTAAATTATTTTGTAACATCCTTTAATCACACACAATATAACATTTTTTATTTAGGTTTTCGTTTACTCATTTTTCTATTTTTATTTATTTATAATTATAAAATTATGGTGTAATTAAAGTGAAGATATTCAATATCACATAATTTTGGTGAAGATTATACAATAACAATAATATTAATTCAGTAAAAATTCGCCGATACACAGAGTTTGGAGAGTTTCAGTAGTACTCAGTCTTACCCTTAATTAGTAGAGATCTTATTTCTGAAATATAAAAATAAATGATATTTTTTAGAATAGGATAACTGAAATAAGAAAAAGAACAAATATGCATTTTGATTTTTCATCATTCTTGAAGTTCATGCACACAAAGCTTTTTCCAATTTATAAGTGAAAATGGAACTCTCTAAGCTTCTACTTTGCAAGTGAAAACATGGATTTAGTAGTCTTTAGCTTTATAGTTTCCACCTTTGGCATATAAGAAAGTCGAGTTTGGAACGTGTACACAAGACACCAAATTAAGTTACTATCTTAAGTTACATATCAACTATTTCCATCTAAAGCCTAATTAAGTTTCTTTTAAATAAAGATTAAAGTCTAAGACTTCTTAGTTTTATGTCAACTACTAAAGTATCTCTCTGATTTATTAAACTAATGAAAGTTTAATTTGAAACTAATTATTTTTTGTGCATTCATTTTTAGTATTAATTAGTTTAATAAAGTCATAATTAGAAGCAATGTTTTAAAATTTGACCCAGAAGTTAAACCGGTAAAACAAAAGATTTAAAATTAACTGGTACTAAACCGTTACAATATCGGTTAAAGATTAAATAAAATTAAAAAATTTAAAATATGATTGAAAAAGATTATCTTCACTTTTCAAAAAATTTGAAATTTAATTAAAAAATATGTTATTAAATAAAAATTTATTTATTTATTTTTATTTAGAAGAACTTATTAATTTACTAAAATTGACTGATTAATTAATAGACTAAATGGTTTTTAAAAACGAGAGTTATTAAAGTAAATTGAACCAGAAAGTTAAAAATCAAATCAAAAAGTTTGATAAGATTTCTACGATTGAACCGGTTGAATCAATTGAATTTTTTAATTATTGATTGAAAGTGTACAAGGAACACAATTTAAGGATTGATGCTTGCATTATTTTACTAACGGTTATTTTTTTGTGGGAATAAACTTTTAATATTGGTGTTTCAAGCTTAGACTTTGATCATACTGCACTATCAATGGAGAAAGACTTTAGGTTCAAATGCTTATAATATTGGTGTTTGAAGGAAAGAAGCTTCTTGAAGATTTATATATATAAGGATTGACCTTAATGCGGAAGCGGTTAATCGATTCTCTGTTTGAAAATCCACGTTTCATGGTTGGCTACTAGAGTCACCGTTAATCCACGTCCCAAACTCTAATCTTTGATGGTGTGTTTTATTTGAGAAAGAATGAGAGAGTTTTTCTCTTTTATCGCAATGAACATGTATCTTTCCACTCCTTGAATTCTCCTTTTATATGAGAATAAACATAACCGATGGAGGTTATGTTATGTGGCTGTTCATTTTGTGTCCTTTCATGTTGTCTAATTGCCAACAACTCCCACTCGGCCACATAAGCCACGAGGTACATCCTCTCTCTAAAATTTCATGTGTCATACTGAGAATGGGATGTGTGACCATTAAAGAACCAGTAGTGCTATATTAAGTCACCATCTAACTAACATAACACTTTCACATAATCATGATACCCCAAATCATCCAAAATATCACCAAACGCATACACTGTCCCTTTATGCTCATAGATATATCATATGAT
>JANVCQ010000007.1:30046257-30056522 GCA_025531925.1 Erythroxylum plowmanianum | reverse complement strand
TGAGCATTTTATCAATAAAATAGGATTGAAATCACATGTAAATGCATAAGAAAATCTAAGATAATTCAATCCTATCAATCATACTTGATACCTGACCACCAGTAATGCTACTTCAAATCTTAATACATCTTATTTCCACCAGGATATATAGTAAAGATAGTATTATAGGCCTCAAACAATAACTTTCTCTTCAATTCATCATTTGCTGACACACACAATCGATCTTTATAGTACAAATCATCATCTCCTTTCACAGACAAATCAGGTTGTTTGTCTTCCTGAGTAGTCAAGATAAGTTGTTGCATCTTATCATCATCTCTTTGAGCACACAAATTTCTTGCTTTAAGGTAGGCCTAGCTTTCAACTGAGTTATTAAAGCTCCATCAGATATAAGTCCTCATTCACCCTGCTGCACTGACAAAGCTGAAATGGTCTTCCGACTTAAGGCATCAACCACAATATTAGCCTTACATGGATGGTAATCCATAACGCAATCATAGTCTTTAAACAATTCCAACTAATGCCGTTGTCTCAGATTAAGTTTCTTTTGGGTAAGTAGATACTTCAAACTTTTATGATCAGTGAAGATCCTACACTTTTCACCATACAATTAGTGTCACCAAATTTTCAAAGCCAACACTACCGCTGCAAGTTAAGATCATGTGTAGGGTAGTTCTGTTCATGAGGTTTTACTTGCCTCGAAGCATATGCAACTAGTTTTCCATCCTGCATCAAAACATAACTCAAATCATTTCTAGATGCATCACTATACATAACATACTCCTTATCAGAAGTTAGTTGAGTCAACACAGGAGCTGCAGTAAACATTCTCTTTAGTTGATCAAAGCTAGTTTGACATTTATCAGATCATTCATGCTTCACTCCTTTCCATAGCAATTTAGTCAAAGGGGATGCTATCACCAAAAACTCCTTCACAAATCGACGATAGTAACCCGCCAAACTCAGAAAACTTCTCACTTTTGTCATATTCCATGGTGATTTCCAATTAACAATTGCTTCAATCTTACTAGTCCAAAACAACTTTGATAATGACTAACTAGTCATTTGCAAGTAGTAAAATTTTGAAAATCATTTTGGTTCCAGCAACAATAGCACTTCAAAATAGTCCAAAAAGGCAAATAACCATGAAAACTATAAGAAGACAAACAAGTCTTCTGGAATATGTGTTATTAGAAAGAATTCAATCAAAAATTAGTTTGTTTGACTGCAATAACTAAAGTAGGTTTTGCTCTTGAATAAAGAACAAAGTACCTTTGATAAGGGTTAATGAAGGAGTGAACAATATCCCCTTGCCAGCAATCTTCTGTAGGATGAGAAGATGAAGTTGAAGTTGGTATATTTATGGCTTGATTTGGGTACACCCACTATGTAACAATTATAGTCTCCGTCACTGGTTTGGAATGATTGGCATTCCTACTGGTCATGGGTTTATCTTCTAAATAAGTCAGCCTTAGAGCCCCAGTATCCATCCCTGCTAATGGATGGGTATGAGAAAGGTTCAACCTTTCATTTTTGACATAAAAAATATACCCACTTAGAACTAAGGGGTCTTCCTTTCTCACTAAGGATTCATGATCAGCATATTGTAGTTTAGCTACATTTTGTGGAACATATTGAGGTTCAAATGCTAAAGAAGTATGATTAAATTGCTTCTCTAAGTTCATATGTATCATGTATAGGCACCCTAGCTTAGGAATGGTACTACTTTTCCATAACCATAGACGGCATTGCCTTAGCCATGGCTGCTAAAGACAATGTAGGTGGCACAACAGTTAGCACTGGCTTTGTCTTTATCACAACTGCATAAGCCAACTTAGGAGGTGCAATAGTTAACATCGGCATAGTGAATGGACGAAATAATAATAGTATGTCCCTTACCTACAACAAAATAATAAAAACTTTTGGATAAAGAAAATGTACCGTTGACAATGGAGCATGTCAATAATTTCAAATGCAATCTAATTTAATTTGAGAGTGCTCGCAAATACCTACTTGTTGCTTATTTAGCTCTTGACTAAATTTTCCCTTCTGATAGTTATCTTAGATTACTAATTAGAACTTGAACTCCGGCAATGTTAAATAGTCCGCATCAATTTTGAACTTCACCTGAACAACAAACAGAGGGAAACAGTAAGGATGATAGAAAGTTTCCACTCCCTAGGACAAATTACAAAAGAGAACCAACGGAACATCAAAAAGATTTCAACAGTTTGAAATTAAAGGATCCCTCTTCTCATCTAACATAGGAGCATAAGCACAACTGAGTTATATAAGTATAGGCAAGACACATTATAGATATGTGCCTCACCACCATTCAACAACCATAATAAATGTGAACAGGACGTAAATTACCTATGCAGAAAAATTCACATCAAAAGCATCAGCCTCCAAATACATCTTTCCCTCTGAGGTAACACTGTAAGCACCATTGACAATACAGAAGCTTCACCTCAAAGTAAAAAAAAAAAAGGAAATTTCATTCCTAGTTGGATATTCTCAACCACTTCCCTTCTTGCTAAAGGAAACCCAAAAACCCCATACCTGAAACACTCGGGCTTTGTTCTTCCATTACACAGTAAAAATGAAAGCGGCAAGTTATTTCGGGTTATCACTTTCCATCTCTCTTTCTTGGGTGGCACCTCAAATGGCAGAACAAGTCATAGGAGCCATTACAATAACCAAGTACAGGGTCTAAAACAAGAATTCCAATGCATCAGTTTTACTGAAAGTTAAGACCTTTTATGCTACTTTTCTCTTCCTTCCAAGGCATTTCCATTAAGAAAACTTAAAATCTACAAGCTTGCAACTTGAATTACCACATTACAAGATAACTGCATATTTGCAAATAGCATGAAATGCCTACTTCATATCCATCAATTTTAACTTCAATCCCCTACTTTACAACTTTATTTCCTTTAACATGTTCTTGCTTTTCATAGGTTCATCCACTTACAGTTGCTCGTGAAACTACTGAACTATAACAGAAACTTCATATACAACAAATTAGCAACCTAACCTTGAAAGCGTTCTCTAAAGAAATTATAGTAGAAAAGGTTGCGATTCAAGAGAAAACTAAAAGCAAATATTTCTGAAGAAACTAAAGAGAAACTGAAGTGAATATGTGGAACTAAAAAGTGAGTAGAGAAGAAGAAAATAGTAAAATTCCTAATTGCGGATCACTTAAATGAATTAAACTGTCGTGGAGGCTATTACTGTCGTTTTACTTGTTAAAATCATCGTTTCACTTTCCAAAATGCTCGTAGCCTCATACGAGTGTTTGATGTTTCTAGTTATATTTGGAAGTGAGGTTAATTATTCATTTAAAATCAATTCATTTTTCTGTAAATAGAATGACTAAATCTTTTAGTTTTTAATTAAACTCTAAACCCTTTAAAAATATTATTTAACATTGCAATATACTTTTTAAAGGAATAATCTCAAGTCAAATTCCCTCTTTTTAATCAGCATGTTATCTTCTTTTTTTAAAAGATAAAACATTTTATGCAGTGATAAAAAATCCAACCAGCTCTGCCGATTTAAATGTAAACGTCTTAAACAGTTCAATTTTTGGTATAATTTTAACTTTCTAGTTCAATTTATTTTAATAACTTTTACTGTTAAAAATTGAATAATATATTAACTAATCGGTCAATTTTCGTAAATTAGTAAGTTCTCATAATTTAAAATAAATCAATTCTTTTTCATTTAAAAATATCTTTTTTCAATTAATCTTCAAAGTTTTTGATGAGTAAGGATAATTCCTTTCAATCATATTTCGTAAACATACCCAATGCATAAGGCTCTCCCTTTTGTAAGAATTTGAGGAGGGTCATAATGTATGCAGTATTACTTTTGTATTTTTACAAAGACGCTACTTTCATGACTCAAACCTCTGACCTTATGATTGAACATGTTTTAATCATATTTCAAATTCTTTAATTTTATTTAATCTTTAGTCAAATTTATGACGGTCTATTTTGGTTAAATCTTTTAAATCTTAAACTTTTTATCTTAACAGTCTAACTTCCAATCTAATTTTTGAACATTAGTTTTATTTATGCATTATAATTTACAATGATTCAAATTATGATTAAAAATTAAAAATTTTAACACTAATATAAACATTTTAAAAGTTTGTTCCTTAAAAATAGGAACACTTCATTTATATTTTATATGAAAAAATTCAAGAAATAGTTTTATTTTCATCTTATTGTTTTAATACATGTGCAAATAATAAAAAAAGGAGAATATGGTAGTTTGCAACCTTCAAAAGTTACAATATTGAAGAATGAAAGCAAAACTTGGCATTAGACTCAAATCTGACAAGGCCGGGCCCAATATCAAGGGGAAAATCCTAGTTAATCAAGTTTTGAGCCTAAATAGCCCAACCCAAAACTTGATTAAGCTTTAGACTTATTTCAGGCTGAAAACTGCAGATGAATTCATCCATTGTGGCCTTTGCCAATCAGCCATATTATAAGTTGTACATAGCTGCTTTAATGCAGAGAGCTCTGAATTGCCTTAACAGATTCAATAATGTGTCAACCAGTGGAAGAGTTCAAGAGACAGCACTTGATACTAATCAGTATGTAATTCTACACCATTTTTACTCCTAAAGAAATTGGAGAAGTGAGTGGTACAATGAGCTGAGGTTAGCTGGCTAGTTAATTTTAATGGCTGGTTTACTTGAGGTTGTCATATCATGGTCTATAGAACATATCCATTTTCCCTACTAAATGGATCCCAAAGTTTTACTTGATCAACTGAAAAGGCCCTTTGACAAGTTGCTCCTCTTTGAAATAAGTTTCAGTGTTGCTATCTAAAACAAAATGGGACATGAGTGAAAGTGAGTAGCATAGGATTTGAGGCTTGACTCAATGATAAAATCCTCAGATCTTTTAAAACCCAACATGAGGGTCAGAGGATATTGAAATCAGTAGTGAGAGTGAGAAATTTCCACACTACTATGAACACTATCGACAGTATCCACGGCCTAAGATGCACACACACTTGCTTAGCCTCAAGCTGACAGCTGATTGTAATAAGAACAAATCGGGAAGTCTTCAATGTTACAGCACATATAAGCTGATAGAAATAGGGTTCATCATAATGAAGAGACATCGACTCAAGCAACAAGATCAACTTCATCGCGATCAGTAGGAACCACATTTAACCTCATCATGCTCTAATATTCAAAAGGAACAGGAGCACCAGCCTACACACAGAGCTTCACCATAGTAAGAGCATTGCCTGAATGCCTCTTCATCATGTTATCGAGTGGAGATCCATTCAGATGTTAAACATGCCAGACGTAATTAGGACCTGCAAGATCATCTATTGTGGCTTCTTGCCAAGCATGTTGACCATCACGAGCCTAATGTAACACCCTATTTTCAACTGACATATGCACATGTGTCCATCGGATACACATGTACATGCCTGTTAGAAATGACATGATAACTATCTCACCTTCACTGTACATAACATGGCATCATACACTAAACCATCAATCACGCATTTTCTAAACTCAAAATGTTATCACATTAATCAAAATCCATAATTTACATTATTTCATACAACATGATACCATCCAAGGTTTACAACATTATCCTATGAGCTTAAACAACTCAGTACATACCAAATACTATAAATATGAAAAAAGTAGCTAAGTCTTTAATCTCAGCTGACCGACCTCTGAGCTAAATCTGACTGTAACAATTGCACAAAATATGCTTCTACACAGTCTTAGAAGCTAGGTCGTCTCACTCTCGAACCTGAAAAGCAACGGTGCAATTTTGATGAGTTTTGCAAACTTAGTAGAGTAACCATCCTCGATAGTTCACTCATGTCATAAAACGAGACCAATTATAACATGTAATCATATAGCTCAACTCCACTTAACAAGTATCAAATACTATCACAGATAAATCATTTCTCAGATATACAGTTCATTTATATAACAAATTTCACACAACTTCGCAAATCATTCAATGAATTCAAATTATATGCGGATGCGACATGTATGAGACTCACAATCATTTTTATTTTGTTGTGACTATGTGCCTTTACAGTATCTCAAATTATCGGGCTCAGTCAGTCAGTCGGTGACTCATTGATCACAATGAGCCATAGGCTCGAACCACATATGCGAAAGCTTAAAGATCATATCAGTAACAATATCAGTAGCCACATCAATCATAACTCCTTTATATTACATGCATTGGAATGAAATGCATGCCATAATTCAGTCATCAATTCAATCACTTTCATTTGCATGTAATATAACAGTATATCAGTCACAGTTTCAATTACAATAACAGTCACAGTAGCAGTGGTCATCGGACTAGGTCCGGCATTCAACCTTTCAGTTGAGAATCAGAAAATCATTTAGGCAGACGCATTAACATTCAAGTAACACTTCCAATATCATTCTCATGCATCAAAACGCCTCGGACAAATATTGTCTGGAATCCAGTACACAATCAACACAACTCAGTACAATTCAATAAGATCGCAATACAGTTCAATAATGTACTAAACAATATGGTGAGACCATCTTAGGTTACTCACAGTATGCTCCAAACAGCTATTGCCTTGATATCCCGACAATGTCTGGATGCTGTCGTTTAATGTGCTCCTCTATACATACAACACATACACATATCACAATATTGCACAATTTTGTATTTATTAATGCACATTCATGTATACTAACTATGTACAATGCATGTTCATGACAATTCCAGATTTTTTATCATTTATTTGGTTTCACAAGTCATTCGGATATCCACGTTCCATTGATCAACTCATATTTGGTTAAAAGTACACTTTCGGGTTCATTTTGCACAATTAATTTCATAAGAAAAGTGAAGGAATTTGGTAACACTTCCTTCTAACAAATTATTCTCCTATGTCTTAAGTCTCTATTGATACTAAGATCACTCAATTTGGTTTGTTATTCTATGAGTTATGTTCAAAATACCACAGACTATGCACATTGAAAATTTTGGTTAATGCATGATCATGCATTCAAGTTGTACAACCCATATCTCTCAATCCCCATATCCAAAAATTACAAAATTTATACCAGTTTAAAGATAAGAAATAAGATACAATTTTGGTGAAGACACCTTAGTCTAATTTGGCCTACATCAATACAATTTATTCAATAACTACAGGATATGATTTATGTCCCGGCAGTGCTACTGCCAAAGCCAAGACTTACTTTCAAACTCAATTTCAAGACCCTTAAGGACAGAATTCAAATTCAATTACTTTTAACATTTGTATCCAAATGTCTCTAGTTCAATTTAAAACAAGAATAATTTCATTTGGAAATCTACAGATCAAAATATAACCAAAATACCGAAGCATGTTCAGAACATTCTAGTTATCAAATTCTAGCACATTTCAGCATTTTCATCCTAACACCCCCTTTCGGGATAACTTTGCATGATCTTTATGACAAGGAAAATGGTGTATTTCAGTAACTTTTTCTTCTGGAAAATTGTTCCACTATGTTTACAGTTTGTAATAACACCAAAATTGTACAATTTGATTCAGTATACTGAAAGTTATATCCAAAAGAGTTCAGACTATTTTTAAACTGTAACAGAATTCCTAACTCTAATTCCAGCCAGATTTTGAGATACTTAGAGATAGAATTAACATTTAGCTTCTTTAAAAAAGTTGTAGACATATGTCTCTAGTTTAATTTGAATTAAGAATCAACTCATTTAAAAATATACAGATCAAGTTATAATCAAAATACCAAAACGTGTTTAGTAAAAATTTTCCAATTCATAAGATTCCAGCATACTTCTTCACCAATATCTCATATATGTCATTCCAATTCAGGCATAATTCTCATACTAACAAACATATCATAAAGATCAGATTGTCACTTACTTGTTAGGCTTTTAATTCAGCTTAAACTTTAGATTAAATCAAGCCTCCATGCAAGCAAAATTCATCACAAACTTATGATGAAAACAGGTTGATTTTGGATAGCAAGATGAAGGTAACTTTCAACCAGTTTTCTTGGCTATTTTGTGAAAGGTAAAAAGCTAGTTTTGGTGCAGCAATTTGGCTAGGGTTCATGCAAATTAGAGAGGAGAAAGTTGGAGCAATTTTGTGGAGAAAGGTGAGAGAAAGGGTAGAAACATTGCTGCTGGAATTTGCTCTATCAACATGCTAGGTGTCAACTTTACAGCACAACATTTGTCCTAAGGCATGTCTTACATTTGCATAATCAAGATGCTGCCACTAATCTACTTTAGATGCTGCCATATGTCACCAATTAATCAGTCCATATGTCTCCTAATTATTAGTCCACTTGTCGCACAATAATTGATCCATTTGTCATTTAATTACTAGTCCATTTGTCACCAATTAACTATGCCAAATGTCACTCAATTTTAGGCCTAATCATCCAAAGTTTTCATGTATCAATTTATCCTACAATTTGGCATTTTTCCTAGTCCAAATGTACCTCAAATTCACCAAAAAACTAATGGTCTCGAAATAAATTTTTAATGCAAATAACTCACAATTCACATTTTAATCACATTCATAAATCAATCATACCCGGAAAATGTCAATGAATGCATATACAATCATATTAGTGTGCAAAATCAAATTTCTCATGTATATGTAAAAATATGCAAAGCATGATATTTACTTTCCAATTTCTTATAATTTACTATTCTTGCCTTAATACGGGTAACGGGATGTTACACCTGATGTTTAGTTGCCTTGCACATTCTAACCTTTTGTCCCTTGGGACCTACCTGAACCTTAGGACAATAGTTACATGCTAACACATTGTATTTGATCATCATCATTTTTGCCCCTTTTACCATTTCAAACCATGAATTCATTGTCCTAATGCTTAATCGCCTCAAGGTGGTCATTATATCATTTAATTCTTCTAACTCAAGTTTGCTTCTTACTTCATCACCTTTGGCATCGAAGTAAACATTTCCTTGAGTATCAATATATTTAGGATGGAAGTTGATCCTAATCTCATCACTCTCTATCCCCTTCTCGAAGTCTAAAATTCTTCCTTCGATAGAATATACAAGTTTTGTCCTTCTTTTGGTTAGGTACTTTTCAAGATCTACACCAGCTTGTATACAGAGCTCTAAAATGGCAGGAATTCTTGGAATACTGCGTCTCTGATGGGAGATTTACAGCATCTCTTTAAAATAGGTGATCTTACCTTAGAAGGAGTCTATTTAAATATTTAGTATCATAATTAGTAGGTCTATTCTTGTTAGAAGTCTTATCCTAAATAAACTAGTAGGTCTATTCTTGTTAGAAATCTTATCCTAAATAAACTGATGTAACCAGCCTCTATATAAGGCTATGTTATTTATGAATAAAGCATCAGATAAATTATCAGAGAAATATTGTTTGGAGGACAAGACCTTGTCACAGACAGGTCTCCCTTTTGTTTAGAAACATAGGGTCTTCTAAAAAAAAGAAGAACTCCAACAAGGGAAATCAAGAGGATTCCTTGGTGGATCATCCCATGACCAGATCCTACATCCGAGACCATATCAATTTGGTATCATAGCTAAACATGATGGACGACTCAAGGAATATCCAAAATGAGCTCAGGGTGTTTATGCAACAGCGATCAGTTTTTTTAGAGCTAACGGATGGCAGAAGAGGATTGAGTAAGCTTGGATGCATTTCACTTGACAGGGGAGGCCCAACTCTGGTATTACCAGGTGGATTAGATGATGGGATAAGGATAAATATGGAGCCACAGGAGTCAAACACACTAAGGACAACCATGAACATGGCAAGGGCTCTTGAAAAAAAGTTGTTGATGGACCAGGGAGGGGGAGCTTGGCATACTTCTGCCTGGGCAACATCCATAAGCAACGCTTTAGATTGGGCAATAACCAAAAGTTCTCAGGCCCCTTGCGGCTGTTAACATCTGAGACAGCAAACCCATAGGATGTAACATCCCATCACCGATGGGAATGGTAAAATAGTAATTTGGAATGAGTTATGAGTGTGTAAACTTATCTTGGCAAGATCATACATAATATGGCCTCCATATATATACATGAATAGAAATTTTTGCACATGCACATGATTGTACATGCATTCATGACATTTTTCGACATATGTGTCTATAAATGTGTGTTTTTTGTGAAAAATAGGATTTTTGTGCTTGAAAATTGAATTGGAGTGGATTTTTGTGTGTTTTACATTTTTGGAGAATTTTAGAA
>JANVCQ010000007.1:30031027-30046157 GCA_025531925.1 Erythroxylum plowmanianum | reverse complement strand
GAGGAGCATAAGCACAACTGGGTTATGCAACTGTAGGCAAGACACAGTATAGATGTGTGCCTCATCACCATTCAACATCCATAACAAATGAGGTAATCAAACTAATGATCAACTTTGAACATTAGCAATAAATAACACATAATAAATGTGAACAGAAAGTAAATTACCTGTGTGGAAAATTCACATCAAAAGCTCCAGACTCCAAATACATCTTTCCCTCTGAAATAGCACTGTAGCACCATACAGAAGCTTCACCTAAAAGTCAAACAAGAAAAGTTTCATCCCTGGTTTGATCTTCTCAACAGCTTCCCTTCTTGCTGAAGGAAGCCCAAAAACCAAAAACCTGAAACACTAGGTCTTCGTTCCTCCATTACACAACAAAAATGAAACCAGCAAGTTGTTTCAGGTCATCACTTTCCATCTCTCTTTCGTGGGTGACACCTCAAATGGCAGAACATGTCATAGCAGTCATTCCAACCACCAAGTACAGGGTGTAAAACAGGAATTACAATGAATCAGTTTGAGTGAAAGTTAAGACCTTTTACACTACATTTCTCATCCTTCCAAAGCATTTCCATCAACAAAACAAGAAAATCTGCAAGCTTGCAACTTGAATTGACACATTACAAAATAAACGCATATTTGCAAATAGCATGAAATGCCCACTTGAAATCCATCAGTTTTAACTTCAATTACCTACTTTAAAATTTAATTTCCTTTTAACATGTTCTTGCTTTTCATAGGTTTATCCACTTACTGTTGCCCTTAACTATAACAGAAACTTCATGTACAACAAATTAGCAACCTAACCTTGAAAGCATTCTCCGAAGAAATTACAGTAGAAAAGGTCGCGATTCAAGAGAAAACTAAAAGAAAAATTTTCCACACAAACCAAAAAGAAACTGAACTGAATCTGTGGAACTGAAAAGCGAGAGGAGGAGAAGAAAATATTAAGATTCCTAATTGCTTTGATCACGTAAATGAATTAAACTGCTGTGGAGGCCGTCGTCGTTTTATTTGTTAATACAGTCGTTTCACTTTCCAACAGGCTCATACGTGTGCTTGATGTTACTAATTATATTTAAAAGTGATGTTAATTATTCATTTTTAATCAATTTTTTAAAGTAAAAAAACTTATAATTTTTTTAATTAAACCATACATTTTGATTAAAAATTAAAATTAATATAAACAGTTTAAAAGTTTATTCCTTAAAAATAAGTATATCCTATAGTCCCATAATTAATTTTTTTAAATTAATTCGAAAGTGGATCCTACTGTCACAAAACTACGAGGACCATTACACATTTCAAACAATAGGTCCTCTAGTCTATATTATAAATACCGTATCAATACTAATAACGAAATTGGTTCTGATATGACACTATACTAGTGTCGATTAATATCAATTACAATTTCAGATAATTTTTTAAATTTATAAAATAATTCTTAAATTTTTTAAATTTATAAAATAGTCCATTAATATGTTATATTGTATACTTTATAATTTTACCATAATAATAAATATTCAAAATAACAACAATTTATTTAATTTTTATTAACATTAATTTTCACATATTTCACATATAAATAAAATTACAATTAATATGCAAAAAAATTATTTAATCATCGTACAAATATAAAATTAAAAACAATACAAAGTATTTAAAATATTACCATTTTTTGTCTAATAAATAGTAATTATATCAAAACATCAAATAAAAAGAACAATAAAGATCCTTAATTCTCTAACTATACAATTTATAATAAGAGTATGTGACGAAAAAACAACTAACTAAAAATAAAACCTTAAACAAAAACATATATTATTTAATTTATCATCAATTAAATATATATTATTTAATTATTTAATATATTAATTATTAATAAAATTTAAAATAATTACTATTGAATAGTCTTTTGATTTTTTAAAGTTTACGACATCAGAACTAATTTCGTATTATTTTCTAGTTACTACCGACCGGTATGATATAAAACTCGTATCATTGCCCATTATCACGTGATAATGAGCCATATTTATATATTTCAAGAGTGAATTCTAAAACTTCCTTTTAAATTTTTCATTCACTTTAAGGCCTGTTTTGAATATTTTAAGCACGTTTAAATTCAATTTGAACGATTTGAAACGTTAAAATTTGTTTTATATTATGTTATAAATGTTGAGGTCTAAAATACACTTTTTAACCTATTGAAAAATGGAAGCAAGACTTGGCATTTAGGGTTGGATACGACAAGGCCTAGCCCGATATCAACCGGCAAAACCCAAGTTAATCGAGCTTTAAGCCTAAATCTTCAGATTCGAGAGGCCTGACCCAACATCCAACAAACAGTCCCAAAGCCTGATCAAGTTTGAGACTTACTTCATGCAGCAGATAGATGAATCGCATGTTTCAATGGTACCGCGCATTCATCCATTGTGGCCTTTGCCAATCAACCATATTATAAGCTGTACATAGCTGCTTTGAAGCCGAGACCCCTGAATTGCCTTAACAGATTCAGTACAGTGTCAACCAAAGCAAGAGTTCAAGAGACAGCACTTGATACCAATCGGTTTGCAGTTCTACACCATTTTCACTCCAAAAGAAATTGGAGAAGTGAGTGGTACAATGAACTGAGGTTCGTTGGCTAGTTAAGTTTTAATGGTTGGTTTGCTTGAGGCTGTTATATCATGGTCCGTAGAACATATCCATTTTTCCCTGCTACCTGATCAACTAAAAATGCCCTTCAAAAAGCTGCTCCTCTTCAAAAGAAGTTTCAGAGCTGCTGTCCGAAATGAAATCGGAGATCAGCAGAAGTGAGCAGCATAGGATTCGGGGCTTGACTCGATGATAGAATTGCCGGATCTTGTGCAACCCAGCATGGTCAGAGGATATTGAAATCAGTAGTGGGAGTGAGAAATTTCCACACTGCTATGAACACTATCGAGTATTAACAGCATCCACGGCCTATGATGCACTCACTTGCTTAGCCTCAGGCCGACAGCTGATTTTAACAAGAACAAACCGGGAAGTCTTCAATGTTGCAGCACATATAAGCTGACTCGTCAGAATGAAGAGACATCAACTCAAGCAACAAGATCAACTTCATCGCGATCAGGAAGAACCACATCTAACCTCATCATGCTCCAATATTCAGACGGAACAGAAGCACCAGCCTGCACACAGAGCTCCACCACAGCAGGAGCCTTGCCTGAATACCTTTTCGTCATGTTATCAAGTGGAGGTTCATTCAGATGTCGAACATGCCAGACGTAATTAGGACCCACAAGATCATCTATAGTTGCTTCTTGCCAAGCATGCTGACCATCACGAGCCTGGTGTTTAGTTGCCTTGCACATTCTAACCTTGTGTCCCTTGGGACCTACCTGAACCTCAGGACAATAGCCACATGTTAACACACTGTATTTGGTCATCATCATTTTTGCCCCTGATATCATTTCGAACCATGAATCCATTGTCCTAATGCTTAATCGCCTCAAGCGGGTCATTATATCATTTGATTCTTCCAACTCAAGGTTACTTCTTACTTCATCACCTTTGGCATGATCCAAGGGTACATTTCCTTGAGTATCAATATATTCAGGATGCAAGTTGCTCCTAACCTCATCATTCTCTATCCCCTGCTCAAAGTCTACAATTCTTCCTTCAATAGAATATACAGGTTTTGTCCTTCTTTTAGTTGGGTACTTTTCAAGGTCTAGACCAGCTTGTATACAGAGCTCTAAAATGGCCGGAATTCTTGGGATACTGCGTCTCTCATCATGCACTACTCTTGGTTTTCCCACACGATCATAGAGATGGAAGCATCTGGGGAAGAACACCAAATCCCGCACTCCTCCCTTTCTCCAAACATGCATGGAACTTCGAGAACCACTTCCTGGACCAGTGCAGGTTCGAATTTCATGGCCCACAGGACCAACATGAACTTCAGAGCAGAACCTGAGTACAGAACCAGATTTAGACCAAGCAAACAGGGAACGAAAACTAGCTTAACTTGCCGAGTGTAAGCTATCGAAATTTAAGGTCTTTCACGCAGAACTCAGCTACAAGGATCCAAAATCGTCTCACTTGGAATGGAATCAAACCAAGATGAAGAGAAATAAGGACAGGAGGGGAGTCTGATTTAACTTCTAGACAAACAGCTAAGTGAAAGTTGAGTGATGAGGCAATCAGCAGAGAGTTCAAAAATTCAGGGTGATATTGCACTTTTCCCGAAAACACGCTACTGTTCTGGCGATTATAATCAAAAAGACTCGATCTTGTACCTGCAACGATGAACAGGAACGAATCGAACGAGTTTATTGAGGCCAGAGAGGAGCGATGCACGAGCTAGATAAACTTGTTGAGCGACATCAACGAGTTCGGGGACCAACAATCCGTTTTCGGGTGGACGTTCAAGCAACCTACAAGGCTGGGCCTTTCTAGCTTCCTTTTCTTTCTTGGCTCTGCGAATCAGTTCCTTCATAGGAGTCAGGTACGGTTTTCTCTCCGACTTGTCTCGCCTGGGTTTAGGTATGTCTGTGTACGGAGGATCGCCGGAGGCGTATCCACCGGAAAACAATAACCTTTGAGTCCATTGGTAATTTTGATGGAAATACTCACTCACAATCCTTCTTTGAAGCATCTGGAGGTGTAATGTAGGAGTAGAAATTGCATCAAATAAGGGAAATCATTTCATCACCATAAAGCAAAATTGAGGAGTTCCATAACAAGTGATTAGGACTAGGGCTAGGGTTAGCAGGGAGTTTCAAGTTGTATTCAAATTCTATTTTAATTTAATTAATTTAAATTTTAGATTAAACTTAAATTTAGAGGTTCCATTCAGTAATTTATTATTTATTACAAATTTATTTTTTTTTTAAGAAATTATTATTATTATTATAAGTGATAGACTTTTGATTCAAAATTAAATTGTAAAATTATATACATAACACATTTAGGATTCAATATAGATTCAAAATTAAATTAAGGAATTTAATGAATAAATTTAATTTAAAGTAATGTTTTAAAATACTAAACCGGTGAGATTAATTAACAGTAAAAACTTTTAAACGATCATGTTTTTAATTTTATTTTAAATTTTTCACTTTGATTAATAATTTTTTATTAAAAACCAATCAATTTATTAATTAATTAGTCAATTTTTATAAACCAATTAATTTTCATTTAACAATCTCTTTTTTAATTAAACTTTAAATTTTTTTATAAGAATAATCTTTTTCAATCATTTTTTAAATTCTTCAATTTTATTCAATTTAATACTGATTAAACATGTTAAGCCTTGAACCTTATATCTTACCTGTTTCTAATCCAATTTTGAAAATATTAATTTAAAGTAACTTTTCAAATTGAAGAATACAAATTAACAAATTTGATCTAACTAAAAGAATAACGAGTGCTAACAAGCAACGAGCTTTAAGAGGAAAGGGAAAAAAAAGTAGTAAGAGTGCAAGAAATGAGTGTTATTTGATTCAGCATACGAGCACTTCAAAATTTTCTACAACCAAAGGATAATTACATTTCGTTTAGGCTGATTCTTGACCAATTACAATATCCAGGCGTAGAACAGAAACAGAACCAGAAAAAACACATCAAAAGAAGAAATTAGAAAGTGGATAGAGAGACAGGGAGTGAGCACCATTGTTCAAGTCATGCATAGCTTTTGGGGAAGAACTTCTGTACATGATTTTGTCTAGCCATGACTATCCAAAACTTTCAGCCTTCATTAAAGCCATTCTCTACACTCACGGATGTTGGGAGGACTAGGCAGCAAAAACTTCTTTAGGAATAAAAAACACCTTGGAAGCAACCCACTTGGCTCTCAAAATGTGCTTCTCTATAGCCAAAAAGAGATATGTCAGGCCACCCCCTGAGAAAGAGATTCGGGGGTGGGTATGCTTTTCTTGATTTATATAGTTAGTGCCAGGTGCATATCAGACTGCACAATCACCAACTGATGACGAGTCCGTCCCATTGGAAGGGTCCTCCCCACCAGCCAAACTTGATAGGTGGTTCTCCTCACCGCTACTTGTTCGAGGTTTTCCTAATCTTGGTCGGATATTGGTACCCATCGGAAAGGGTTCCTGTACAGCCAAGATTTTGTTTTTACCAAATTAGTACAGCACGTCCATCACATGAGGAACCAGATCCATGTGTAAAGATCTCAGATATTATCACAAGGAAAATGCAAGTATTTTACCGGATCACCAGCATTTGGACCGTCAGTATGAAAGAGTATTGGGCGACAACGCTTGTCCTCGTTCATCAAACTTGAATTCTGGAAATGGGCAATAAGAGCAGCTTTACCCTGAATCCTGGCATAAGCAAGAGATGCCACCTTCTCACTGTTAAACTTCTCCCACTTTTTGCCATTAAATGCCTGCAAATGATGTTTTCTCTCATCATGTTAGCTTTTCATTTCTGAATCGGTGAAGAGTGAGAAAATACTATTTTTCTATCACAAAAGAATGGGATGGAGTAATTCAACAGAGTAAACTCTTCGATACCTTATAAAACGGAATAATCTGTTGAGGATCAATCATGTTGACGAATGCATATCCCACGTTGCATTTGTTCTGTTTAATCAAAATATTCATTAGTGCTATGAGTGACAAGTGTGTGGGATGGGGTAAATGAATGGTACACCTAAACCCCAACAACCCCTACCCTCCAAAGAAGGTAGTGAGTAAAGCTTGATCCACAAAAGTTACTTGCCTTGAAGTCAATTGGCAGATAGAGAAAATCATAAGTTCCTCGGCAATGCTCATCAATTGCAGCCAGAAGCATCTTGGAAGTGTATCTAGTAGAAAACAGAACAGATTGGATCAAATTAAAAAAAGACCAACGAACAAAAATGAAAAAGTAAGCGGACAACAAATATTTTGATGTCTGAATAGTTTGATAACCACAAATTGAAATTCTTATGGCACAGGAAACTGTAATCACCTTCGTAGTGAATAAAATTATAATGTGAAACTGGTCAAAGACAGTTGAAAGGGCAGTGAGGATTTTACTTACTTATTAGGAATATTCTTTATCATCAACGTTGTTCGGCTATCTTCACCACGTATAATGCGGTCAACGTCAAGCTCAAACTGTTTCTTATCTGAATTGTTTGGATTTGATTCAATTCTGCGGTGGGAGAGATTTCTCACACATTCATTAGAAGAATCAAAAGAGACTGGATTTGTAATCATTGGATTCCGGCCTGGGAAAATGTGGCGTATCTGCTGACTATGCAGCCCATTACTTTTAGTCATGTCCATAGCATTTCCACCTATATGAGAGAATATGCTGCGGGATGCAATCTCCATAGGATGTGGTGGAGAGCTACCAGGAAAGCCCACACTTCCAAGAGAACCCAAATGGAAACTAGAAGCTTCAGGAGACTCCCCTGAATAAGTATGCCGCATGTCCCAAAGGGACGGATTGACAGATGGGGCAGATCCAACATGGTGTTGTGCATGTGCTGCGTTTAACATGATAGGAGGCGCCCTACGGAATCCAGTCATATGTGGAAGTTGGTGAGCATGAACCCCATTAATAAATGACGATGAATTTGGCCAAATCATGTGGTTTGACTGATGCTGTTGGCTGGAGTTACCATTGCTCCACATGTACTGATGCCCAGGAAGAGTGCAATTCCCATTTCCCGGAGATCCAAAAGCTAGGGACAAGTTTTAGTTACATCAAAAAGTCAGTAAAACATGAACAACATAACAATGAGGACATAAACATGAAAGTCAATACCAAATGCTCTACTTGAATTGTATGTTCAAAGAGAAAAGAGGATGAAGGGTCACATTAAAAACCCTAAATCCCAGAAAGATATTATTCATCTTTAGTCCTAAGTACTGTTTGAAGAATTACTTCAATTCCAGCATACTTATAATAATTCATGATGCATTTCCAACCATTCATTAACTTCTATTATGGTTCATTCTTATCTGAATAGGTGGATCAATATATGGCTATGTCAGTCAACCTGTGAGCTGATTACAATCTTCGTAGCAATGCAATTTTCACACAAACCCATATACATGCATACGTTATAATGTCACTTGATGCAAAAGTAGATGTGAACGAAAGAAGGAATTTAAATTAGCTGCAGTTGAGGCTGAGTAAAGAGTAATTTAAGTCCTTAGGTTTCGATATCAATCAAAAAACAGAATCATCTGGCACAACAACAAATTTTAGAGCAAGTCATCTTTTTATAACTGATTGAGCTTAAGAAAGTTGCAAAAAATGCACATTGTAAGCTTTTTATTATGGGCATTGGGCTCGCTATATCCTTCTTTCATCTAAAAGTGCATTAAACAACATAAAATGGAACACAAAGAAAATCATAATAATCTGAATACCTCCTCCATTAATTTCAAACAGGTGCCCATTCGAGCCCACTCCTCCAATGTTCCTATTGTTGATCCCTTCTGTTATTTTTGAACCGACACTACTAGCCATGCCTCCCATAGCGCTTGACGAGCCGTATGGTAAAACATTTGTCAAACCATCATGATACTCTGGAAGGGAATGAGGATGGAAATTTGGCATTCGTTGCATACCGAATTTTATTTCATCCAATGAGCGATTAGTTTCACAAAGGTTGAATTGTTTGCCAACAGATGAAAATGACGCAGGAAATGGCAAGTTGTTTGGCACACTAGAACTCTGGTGAGCCTCCATAAATGCAGTCACAGGTGACTGGACAGTAGAATGTAAAACTTGAGCAGATACATTTTCCATGCTGCTAGATGCTATTACACCAGGTGAAAACACTGCCGGAAAAGATTTATTGTGAGGACAAAAAAAATACGAATCTTGTGAAACAACTGAAGTCCATGAAAATGAAGGTTCTAAACAAAAAGTATCATACCCATTTGCCTGGATGATAAGTCATCAAAAGGGCTTTGACATAGCTTGGGCTCCTCATGCTCTAGCTCAGGCTGTTGAATAAAACTGCAAAAGAACATTGATCAATTATTAACATGGAGGTTACATGAGGGGGAGCCAAATAAAAAATTAAGCACATATCAAAAATAGCCCAGGAACAAATTGATACTGCATTCACAAATAAAAGTCACGTATAACAACACTGTCAAAGAAACAAAACTGTACTTAATATGGTAAAAAGGGGGAGCAAAGCCATTAAGTAATAACCAAACAAAGCACTGGTAAAAATCAACATTCACATAAAGAGATATTATAAAACAGCGCCACTTCTGTGGCACCGTACCATCTTGTTCCAAATGGATGGCTTAATTCAAGCTTGATCTGCTTCCCAGCAATGTCAGTCCGATCCAGTGCAGAAAGGGCTGCTTCTGCAGCTCTAGCATCATAATATTCAACAACTCTCTGATGAATGTGTGGGCCTTCATGGATCTGAAAACCAAATAATGTTAAGAGCATAAATTGGATTTTCTTTTACCTTATAAACTTGAAATCAAATTACCCTTACTTGTTTAATTTCTCCATAAGCACCAAAAATGCAGTGGATCTCATTATCTGAAACAGAAGGATCAAGATTGTAAACCACTAGCATGACCGGGTTCATATCCTTCCCTGCTGGATTCTCCTGATATGGTAGAAATGCAAAATAATCAAAGTGAGAACCAAAGACAACGGGCATAAATTAAGGGCATCAAGAGCATTGTTATAAAAATAATAGTTCGCATTAAGTACATCAGTAACACCAACAACAGCACTGCTAAAAACCAAGAACAATATACCTTTTGAAAGGAATTATGTAGGTCAACTTTTGTAGATCTCAGTGGAAGTGCTCCCCAAGCACCTCGGGCTGCCCTAATTTCTCCATATCCCTGAGAGAACAAAAAGTAAATGTTAAACAAGGTTGCAAAACAATGTAAGTTCGTTAACCTGCAAATTTAGATCAAATGAATAGTTGAAGAATATGAATAACATGCACCTCAGCTAGAGCCTTGAGGTCAGAGTCTTCAACTTTATTATTAATATTCCCGACAAAAATTGACTTAGAAGGATTTTTGCCAACAGTTGAGCCATTAAGACTCCCCTTTCCTTTTGCAACCAACCCAACTAAAACAGATTTTCGTTGGCGCTCAATCGAACTTTCATCCCCTTCCAATTCCATGCCTCCAACACTACTAAATAGATCAAAATCTTCCAGATCATCACCGTTGTAAACACAACCGTTTTGACCCAACTCGTCAGTGACCCCAGAAAACAGACTGTCTTCTGCAGGAAGAAGATCACCAATAGTCCGTGCTTCAATTTCTTCAAGAGATTCAAAAGGCTCCTCTTCCTTCTGGTGACTTTGAACAGTTTTAGCAGGCTGGTGAGATTGACTATCAGTCCCCAACCCCACTGCACAATTTGTTAGAAGATTTGTCAGTCCTCTGGTTAGAAATAACTGTTCAGTGCTCCCATATTTGAGAGGATAAGAAAAAACTATTTAAGGAGTTGAAAGATAATAATGCAACCCGTTCACTGGCATGCTTAAGACTTTGCCACGAGCAATTCATGACTTCGTTCAAATGTATGTTCTAACATGCCTTATAGCTTCATGCAACGGAAACCACAATTCAAACTGATCAGTTTTACATATTCAAGGACTTACATTTTCTACTAAATACATCAGACAATGAACTTGAGAATAGACTGCTCTCCCACTGGGCACCACTATTATCATTCAGACTTCTTCCCAGGTTATACGATGCAGGTTGTGCAGACAAACTTGACCAGGACTTCGGATGATGATCCACAGAATTAATTGCGGTCTTATACATAGTAGCATTCATTTCACCCATCACTAACTTTTCTTTCTGATCTTCAGCCAGAACTGACTGTGACAGTCCTGAGCAATCCACTGACTTTGATGCAGTAGATGAAAATCTGTCCAAGGATGATGAAGCAACCAACTTGCTCCCTGGTGTTGCTATCATTCCATCTGTTCATATCCAAAAAATCATTGTTAGAATGAGTTGCATTCAAAGTTTCTAGTTATGACCTGTGAATAACTGCGAAAAAAAAACATATGAACTCTTAACAAAAAGCTCAAAATGAATACTGTAACATGGCATCAATCTGAAAGACACATGTGAAGGTCTAAAGTTTAGTGTGCAGCAAATATAAATTGGAACATGCTAAAGAGAAATGACACTCATGAATACTAATTCACTAAAGAGAATCCATAGCATTCAAGAGAAACTAACTTATCAATCCTTAATCATTCAACTCAAGGAGTCTTCATTGCTAATGTAATCCTAATGCCTAATCATGAAACTTGCTGCAAAGTCCTTCCATTTGATAACTTTACAGCCAAATTGCTAGATCCATCAGCGAAAATAAACTTGAACATCAACAGAGAGAAGTAGCTTAAAAAAGTAGGAATGCCAATAACACTCGCCTTGGTGACCAGGCAATGAATGATGCTTCCAGAACCCAACTTTTCTCTGCCCAATACAATCAAACTACTTCAGAACAGAAACAAAAGATGATTATACTTGTTTCAACAGGATTAGTAAATACGGAACACGAAACCAAAAATAGGAGGCATAATGCTGAATAAATAACACAGAAGAGCCTACCTCAGCAGGAAAAAGAACGTCATCAAAGAAATGGGAGGATGCTGTACCACCCCTATGATCCATTATCTCAAACGACATGGCGCACACTTATATGAAAGAAACTCTAAAAGTCTACAGTAAAATACACCATATAAAAGCAAAATTGCTGGCTATGTACAGTGCTCATATGTCTTCTCCTGAAAAGTAACCAAAAGGTCAACAGCTTCGCATAAATGGATAAGTCAAGAAATGTTTAAAACATTTTAATAACATTGTATGAAAGTAGGTGACTGATAATGGAGGAGAAACGACCTTATGTGCGTCAAATTCAACATAAAAGGTTATAAATGCAACTTAGGAAAATAGGAACAGTTACCCTACTGAAGAAATCCTAAACAATATTAGGCTGCTAAATTGATGACAAAAACTTTTAAGGGAAAATGTAACAGAAAATCATCCCCAACCCCCCTTGGCTTAGATTTTCCACTTCCCGAAATTTCAGAAACCAAGAAGCCAGCAGTGGAAGCAAAAATAATAGCTCAAAATAAAACCAGGAGAATAAATTATTCAAATTAACCATTTTTAAGATACAGTTCAACATGCTCAACAACGACGAACCTAAATTTACCTAACTAAGAATCCGATCGCCCTGAACAATTTTTTAAAACTACTTTATGAACTCCATCCCCAAAAAAGTCCCCACCATGTTACAGAACAACCCAACCCAGAAAATTTTCTACGAAATAAATAAATTTTCAGAACAGAATTGGCCAGAACAAAATTCAGAACAGAAAGGTACCTCTCAAAAGAAGTTCATAGACATCACCTCCACCTCCAATTCCACTCTCCCCCAGCTCAAATCAGGCAAGATTCAGAATTTGCCGAGGGAGAGAGAGACAGAGAAAGAAAGCAAACAATTCCAGGAAAAAAAAAAAGTCAAAAAACTACCCAAAAGCGAGACCGATCAAGGAAAACTTGAACAGAATTTCAAGGAAAAAAGAACGAACAAGTTAGAGCCAGGGATCTTCGCATGAGTGCCCAACGCGAACCTCCCTTTCCCTTTGCATTGCAAGCTATTATGTGTTGCCCACCCACACAGGACAGAGACAGCGAGTGATGATGAAGGAAAAGGAAAAAAAAGTAGAATAATTTTTTTCCCTTTTTGTATGCTTCTATCTAATCATATCCCTAATGGTTAAAAACAGGAAAGAACAAAAAACCAGAGAGAGAGAGAGAGAGAGATACAATTTTAGGATAATTCTCCTTTCATCAATTCCCAACTCTGCAACACCGGCGATTCAGAAAGCCGAGACCAGAAGAGATTCCGACGTGGCCAAAGCGAATTTCCGGCAAGATTCCGCTCGCCGGCAACTCGACTTCGGTCTACAGAGCAAGGAGGAGAGAGAAGGAGTTTGAAGGTTAGAGAGAGGGAGAGAGAGAGGAGAGGTGCTGTTAGTTGGCGTTGAAATAAAGACAAACGGAAGAAAATAAAAGAAATGGGAGGAGAGAGGGTGGGGCTTGGGTGATCCCAGATGATGTTGAGATAAAATTTAAGATTAGGATCATAGCCGTTCACTTCTAGATCGACGGCTGACGATTCCTTAGAATGGGGAGAGGAGAATAGTTAGACTCGTGTCGGTGAGTGGTTGGCTCGTCAAGGCGATAGCGGCTGAGCTGGGTTTGCCATTATTGCACCGTTTTTTCTCTTTTGTTTATTTAAAATATATAATTTATTATCATATATATATATTTGATGGGTTTTTTTACTTTTTTATTTTTTTATTATTGAAGCACTCAACAATAATTTATTAATTTATAAAAATATTATTTATTTTTATCTCAATTAATTTTATTTATGAATTTATTTCAATTTAAACTTTTAAACTAATTTTGTAATGAAAATTATATTTACAATATTATAATGTTGCAAATATGTGATAAAATTTTAATTTTTAATTAAATCTTAAATAATATTTTAATTTTTAAATAAAATATACATCACAAGTACATATTATGTAATTTTAGAAAATCTTAATATTCTTAAATTTTCTTTAGAAGAATTTCTTCTTTTACCAATAATTTTTTTGCTTGTTAAAAATAACCCTCACATTTACTATAAGTTTGATATGGCAATTTATATACTAATCCCTTTTTTAATATAATTATTTAAGGAAATAACAAGTTCTAAACTATTTAACTTTTTTAGATTTTTCAAATCAATGTTCAAACTTTTAAAATTTTCAATTGAATAACCAACTTTTAAAAACCTTAACAATTGAGTTCAAAACGTTAGATTTTTTTTTTTTGGATTTACACTACTGTTATCCAAACCCACTAGGCAGACTAGTCTAAGTCAAGGCTTAGTCACAGTTAAAGCTCTTCATCCCTCCTCGCAATTATATTTAGTAGAGGATCAAACCTGAGAGCTCTTCCCGTATGTCCAGCCTGTATAGCCAATTGAGTCACAACTTGAAGATTAACACGTTAAATTTTGCTATTGTAACTAATAAAAGGATATTTACGTGACATTTAGTAAACGTAAAATTTTGAATTAAATTGTTAAAATTTTTAAAATATTGGTCAATTAACTGAAATTTTTAAAACTTTAGACAATGAATTAAAAAAATCTTACTTAGACACTTTTTAATATATTATCTCTTATTTAATTGTTGGTAATTTTATTATAACTAATGCCATACAAGCTACTTTCGGTTATAAGTCACAATGCAAGTCTTTCAACTTTCAATCATTCTTCGACAAAGTTGACGTTATTACATAGAGTGTAGTAAAATAAAGTTAAAGATGAAAATTACTATAAAAATAATAGTCTATTAACAGAACAAAACGTTGTAGTTTTAAAGTCCTTTTACTATTTATTGGCCTGAATGCCCTAATAAATAGGTCAAGTAAATATAAAGTCAATTTTTTAGAGAGTTTGATATTAGTGGTTATGAAATTTTGAAAAAACACAATTTATCATTCTGACTTTTAAGAAGTCAATAAGTATTCTTTTTACTATAAATTTTTTTTTAATGAGTGTTTGCTGTAAAATAAAAAGTACTTTTTTAATATATATGATTTTTTTTACAGCTAAATTATAATTTTTTAAGAAATTCAAATTTGAAGCGTCTAAAAAAAATCATTACTTTTTTTGTAGATTTTTCAAATCAATTAATGAACATATTTTTAGTCCCTTTTATTCTTATGTTTTAATCATAATTTCCACAATACCCACAAACTTATTTTCACGTTAACTCAACTTGATATTTATTTTAAAATTTATATAATATTATTTAGCTTTTTATAAGTTTTAATATTTATTTTCATATTAGTTTTGCTTATGTTATAATTCATATAAAAGATTTAGTTAGATATATTTTCATTTATGTTTCATATAGTTTAAAATTATATAATAATTAATAGATTGCACTTTGCATATTGTTTAATATACTTTATATAATATTTATATGTATAAATAATTTTTATTACTCCCTTCTATTCAAAATAAAAGTCATTTTAGAGGGATTTTAATTATTCAAAATAAGTGTCGTTCGTGACTTTTCATGCATGAT
>JANVCQ010000007.1:29955581-30013556 GCA_025531925.1 Erythroxylum plowmanianum | reverse complement strand
GTAATTTTAGTTATGATAATTCAAGTTTGATCGTGATTAAATTTAATTGACTGAATTTCAGATCAAATTTGAGACTAAGAAATTAATTCCAATTTTGACTAGAATAATTGGATGTTACCCTAATTTGAAGTTCGAATAGACTCGAATCCAATTACAAAGTGCCCTGCTCAACTTTAATTAAATTTTATTTGAATTTGAATAAGTGTTTTAAAAATTATATCAAAAATTAAATAGATAAAATAAGAAATTTAATGTTTAAAAAATTCAACTGGTATTAAACATTATAAAACTTATTAAATATTAAATAAATTTAAAGAATTTAAAATATAATTAAACGAGATTATTAAATAAAAATTAATTGATTTAAATTTATGAAAATTCTTAATTTATTAATTTTTAATAATAACAGTTATTCAAATAAATAAAAACTAAAAATAAAAAATAAAAAAAGATATTAATCGATTCAAAATTTTAAAATTGACCGGTCAAATGAGTTGAATTTTTTAATTATCTTACCCATTTCCATATCTATTTAAACCATTTATACTTGGAAAGAGAAGAAAACAAGTCTAGAGATTGATAAGCACTCATGCATGGAAGTGATGAACCAGAACAAGGCCCCAAAACTGCTACCTAAATTCTGCCATTAAAATACCTTCCCCAAGATATTATGCACACATTCCAACAGATACTACTGGCCTACAAAACAAAACTCCATTCCATATCCTCGTCAACAATCAAGAGAGAACAAGATAAGACAAAGACAGGACAAGTTGTCTCTTTTCTTGTCTTCCTACACAACATGCCGACACTTCAATTATTATACTCGGCCAATGTTCAAGTTCTTCCTCCACAACCCAAGTGATATCTACTCTGCAGAGCTAAACCTCAGCTCACATGGCAATCCAGAACTGGTTTCCACTATTTCTGTTATTGGTTCACATTCTGTGCGTTCAAGCAAAGTACATAGCTTACAACACAAGTTCAAGAATAGTTCCAGGGAAGATCAATGTTCACTTGGTGCCTCACACGCATGATGACGTAGGTTGGTTGAAGACAATTGATCAGTACTACGTTGGTTCCAACAATTCCATTCAGGTCCTCCCTCCATTAACGTAGTTTTACTACACATCAGTGGTTGATTTGAGAAAAAAGTTGCTAACTTTGCTGCGATTTGTTGGTCGGTGGTGTGTTCTACAGGCAGCATGTGTCAAGAATATACTGGATTCTTTAATTCCAGCTTTATTGGCAGATAGGAATCGCAAGTTTGTATATGTTGAACAGGTTTTTATAGTTTTGAATGACCTGAACATTTCATTCTTTGTAGATAGTTTTCGATTTTTGTTACCTTCGGGATTTATTTTCCTGAAAAGATCATGAAAAAAGGTTCTGTTATCTATGTTACAGGCATTTTTCCAACGTTGGTGGAGACAACAGAACAAGAAAGTTCAGAACAAAGTCAGGAAGCTTGTCAGATCCGGTCAACTTGAGCTAATGTAGCATAAAATCCACCCATAAATACACTTCTTCTTGTTTATATTCATTAACATAGAAGATGTGGATTGGTTATGTAAAATGAGATCATATTATCACTTTTCCTATGTATAGAATTGGATGCATTGTGTTCTGGGAAGCAGTTTTTTATGAACTTGTGATGTAAACTGTTGTTCTGGATCTTCGGATTGCAGAAATGGAGGCATTTGCATGCACGATGAGGCCACAGCACATTACATAGACATGATTGATCAGACAACTCTGGGGCATAGATTCATCAAACAAGAGTTCAATGTGACTCCTAGAATTGGTTGGCAAATCGATCCCTTCGGACATTCTGCAGTTCAGGCTTACTTGTTGGGTGCACAGGTTTCTAATTCAGATGAATATTTCTTTCTTGATCTTCTCATTGATCACTCGTCGACAAAGTATGATCTTTTGGGATTTGCTTCTATGAGTAGTTAGACACAGGGGGACTTGTTAGTAAATAAAAGCTGCTATGCATCTTCATATCCAGCAAATTTATTGAACACAATCTCTGGTTTCAGGTTGGATTTGACTCTCTTTTTTTCGGACGAATCGACTACCAAGACAGGATTAAACGGAAAAATGAGAAGAGTCTTGAGGTTGTCTGGAGGGGCTCTAAAACTTTTGGTTCATCAGCACAGGTTAGTATCTTCACCTGTTTCCTGTTTGTCTATAATGCAGTCTAAGATGCCCCGATAATATAATTAAGCACACATCCAAATCAACAATTATCTTCTTTTCAAAAGTTCCTTATTAAGCGACCGTTTCACCACAATAGCTTAAGCTGTTGTGTGAGGCCAACTCAATTGGTTTTATATATTCTCTAACACACCCTCTCAAGTGAAAGCTCTTGGGGCTTGAAACTTGCACAGGCTTACTTTACTTTGTGCTTAATTTAATTAGAATAAGTGGGTGGTAAACTCATGACCGTTTGGTCATATAGGCTCTGATACCATATTAAGCGACCGTTTCACCACAATAGCTTAAGCTGTTGTGTGAGGTGAACTCAATTGGTTTTATATATTCTCTAACATTCCTGCTCATTCCTTTTTGATCATTCATATTAATTGTCTTATTGAGTTGCATTTGTGTAGATATTTGCTGATGCATTCCCTGAGGGTTATGGAGCTCCAGGTAACTTCTACTATGAAGTGAATACTGAGGGCTTTGATTCCCCCATTGTCCAGGTAAACCACAAGTCAGACTCTTTTAGTAAATAATTCTTGGCAATTCACTTTTAAGTTTATATTTCTTCAATATGGTGATTCTTGTTGCTCTTCTTACGTCGAAGGATGATACCGATTTGTTCGACTACAACGTCCCCGAGCGAGTGAATGAATTTGTATCTGCTGCAATGACTCAAGTAAGATCATGATTCTGTTTCTTCACTTTGATTCTTGAGCTTTCTAGTTTGCTCTGAAGACTTCTATTCAGATTCAATAGCATATCACCTTCCATTCATAGACTTACTGACTTGAAGATTGAGGACCATGTATCTTATTGATAATCTTTGGCCTGTTACAAGTATAGGAGTGGAAGCTGTTGTAAGAACTACTTGATTCTATCACCTTGCCTGCAGAATTACTTCTTTAATCTTTGTTGCTACTCCAGTATTGTGCTTATATTAACAGTAAGTCTTACCGTTTCCAGGCTAACATAACTCGAACGGATCACATCATGTTTACGATGGGGACGGATTTCCAGTATCATTATGCTGAGACATGGTTCACGCAAATGGACAAACTTATCAACTATGTAAACCAGGTTAGTCCTAACTGAGATAGCTCATGATATCTAAAGAGGCAATGAATATTTAGGTAGCTTTCATGTGTTGTTCCATGTAGAAAGAGGATTATAAGTTGATAAAATATCGTCAATAGGATAATCTCTGTATTATGATTCAGGTTGATTCTGATCAGGGCGTTCCTAATATTTTATGCTAATGGAAGTTCTGGATTGAAATACTTGCAGGATGGGCGTATCAATGCCCTGTACTCAACCCCTTCAATATATACCGATGCTAAGCATTCGACAATGGAATCCTGGCCTCTCAAGACCGATGACTACTTCCCGTTAGTTCATTCAAATACCGATTGAATTTTACTTGCATTTAGTTCTCCCTGCAGTTTTAACCTGTCCAATATGGTTCAAATGTATCAGCTATGCGGACAAAGAAAATGCTTACTGGACAGGATATTTTACAAGCAGACCAGCCCTCAAAAGCTATGTTAGAAAACTGAGTGGCTACTATTTGGTAAGACCAGATTGATTATCTTGGGGAATTCTTGAACAGATTATGCTCACTGAACAGCAATGATCATACAGGCAGCGAGACAACTAGAATTTTTTAAAGGGTTTAGTAAAGCAGGACCAAACACGGAATCTTTGGCCGACGCTTTAGGAATTGTTCAACATCATGATGCAGTTTCTGGCACAGAGAAGCAGCATGTTGCTAATGATTATGCAACACGGTTGTCAAAAGGTCATACAGAGGTTTGTTTTCGCTATTCCAGAAGCTTTTATTGCTAAATTTTAGTCAAGTCTAATAATGTTTCTTTCAGGCTGAGAAAGTGGTTGGAGCATCTCTTTCTTGCATAGTAGATTCATCTTTGAAAACTGGTTGCATCAATCAAGTGAATAAGTTTCAGCAGGTAAAAGAGCTGTTCTGCTTAAATTCTGTCTTGTTTTACTTTGTATCAACCTCTTACTTCTTAATATGATGAGAACTTCCATGCCTCATTTATCAACCATCATGAACATAGTTGATACATCCTCGAGCTATATTGGTAGTAAAAGTTTTCCAATCGGACTTTATGCTATATTTTCATGTGGCTTTCTCCTTTGTTTCAACTGTTTCAGTGCCCTCTTCTGAATATAAGTTACTGTCCTGCATCAGAGGTTCATCTGTCAAATGGGAAAAGCCTGGTAAGGACTAAGGAGATAGAATGAAATTTCACAATCTTGAGTAGAGTTGTCATTTCACTGCACTAAAACACATATCGTTATGATATCTTCTGTAGGTGGTCGTTGTTTACAATTCCTTGGGATGGAAAAAGGAGGATGTTATAAGATTTCCTGTGAGTTCGAAAAGTCCGATCACTTCCTGAATAACTCAGTTTCCATGGAGAGAAGCCACGTTCAACTAGATTGAATATAATGTGTATATATTCCTCATGAATTGCCTACTGATCAGGAAATTTACAGAAACTAATAAATTCTGGAGAAAGATATACAGCTTAACATGTATAGTGTTCATGTTCTATATGCAATCTTCTGACCTGGCCTAACTTGGTGTAGGTTATAAATGAGAACGTCATGGTTAAAGATTCAAGAGGAAACAGAATTGAATCTCAGGTTTTACCTTTATTGGATGCCTCCATAGGCATAAGAAACCATTATTCTAAAGCATATTTGGGCATCTCTCCCAATGTCACTCCCAAATACTGGCTTGCATTCTCTGCATCTGTACCTCCTCTGGGTTTCAACACCTATATTATTTCGTCCGCTACATCAATTGATAGGCAAGGTGGTATGCATGGTAATTTTTGGACCTGAAGTAGCTATTACATAGAAGAAAGGTTTTTATAGATTTTAACATGAGAGATCTGGTTGCTCCTTTTCTCTTTATGCCTACAGCTGCAACTTCTGACATGCAAAACCTCAGAACAGAATCACCAAAAACAGATGGAGTCCAAATAGGGCCAGGAAACCTGAAATTAATTTATTCCAGGAAAGAAGGAAATCTTAACACGTACATAAATCACAGAAGATCGGTATGTTACCTTCTAATTTCTTCATCCTGATATGTTTGTTATTCATGGATTTTTATCCTTAAGTTTTAGGAAATAAGGTACATTTCTGAAAAGAGCTTGCACCTGAGTAGTTTGAATCTGTACATCAAGGTAAAAACTTCTCTGGAGCAAGTATATGGCTATTATGCAGGGTATGGGGCAACCAAGAACGATACACAGGTATTACAACCTTCTCATTCGATTATCACCTTTTTGTTGTATCATTGTCCCATCAGGCATGGACAAATTTGTTTAATACTATGGAATTCAACTTTCTGAAGGCCTCCGGAGCATACATCTTCCGTCCGAATGGGAGCTATCCTATCGAATTTGACGGAAAGGTAGAAAAGATCCTCTGGAGTGCTTAACTCATGAAGAGTTTGCTTTTACTTTCAATGAAATATTGAGCTATATTTCAGGTTGATCTAACTATTTTACGGGGGCCATTGCTCCATGAAGCACATCAGCGAATAAATTCGTGGATTTATCAGGTATTTTGTCTCATTCCGCAATTGATTCTGAAAATCAAGTTGTAAGTTTCAACTTTCCAAGTCCAGAAATAGAAATATTAGTATAGTAGATACGTTATGTAAGGTATCAGGAAGGTTGTGTACTTATCATCAGCTTGAAGTAGCAACTGATGAGATGAGGGAAGGTGCTAATTCAACCACAGTAAGCCAAAGGACATCCTTTAACTTACAGTCTACAAGAGAAACTATTTTCAATAAGAAAAGTGTCTCTTACAGTTCAAAATTATAAGTATCAAAGATTTGTGATATTATGTAGCTATTGCTTTCTGTGACTGATCCATAGTTGCATAAACAGGTAACCAGATTATACAAAGGAAAAGAACATGTTGAGTTTGAGTTCACTGTAAGTCTAATAAAATTTTGTTAATGTAAATCTGTGCTTTCACCTTTAATGTTTCTCTGCAGAGATGTTACTTTCTTCAAAAAAAAAAAAAGTTTCTCTGCAGAGAGTAAACAGTGCCATAGGAACAATTCTCACCAATTTTGTCAACATCAGGTTGGACCGATCCCGATTGATGATGGTGTTGGCAAAGAGATCATAACTAAAATCATAACAACTACAAAAAACAACAAAAGATTCTATACGGATTCAAATGGCCGTGATTTCATTGAAAGGGTATGTTCCTTATTTGGTGAGGTACTTTTCAAAAAAGGCCATTGTCACATTGCTATTTTGTGTTAATGAAATTTTCTCTTGCAGGTTCGAGATTACAGAAAAGACTGGGATCTGCAAGTAAACCAGCCTGTAGCAGGAAATTATTATCCGGTATAAATGCTTTATGATTGGATGACACTTACACGGTCAGTTACTTGAAGATCGTTTGTCCTTCTGTTAGAAAGTTGTCACGTAGTAACCTCCATGACAGACTCCTTCTTGGACCATAGTTACTGATTAAGTGCTTTTTTGCTTGGAAAATGAATGAATATGCTGTTGCATAAAGTCTTGGATATGCAACTTCTCAAGATATCATCTTACTGTGTTCTGTGGAAATTATCGATAATACGTAGCATATCGCTAGCCTAATGGAACCGCCAAATTTGGCTACTGAATTACAAACCAAGAGGAAATTGAGATGCAACTGATGAAGAAAAATGATAAGGGCTTTAGACAATAGTTTAGTAGTACTTTGACCTTCTTCACACCACTGAAGTTTTGCTTGCCCATACTTGCTTAGTTGATTATTTTTTCAGCCATTCTTATGTTTGTTTTCATCACCTCAGGTTAATCTTGGAATGTACATGAAGGATAACACCTCAGAGGTATCCATTCTGGTTGATCGAGTTGTGGGAGGGTCAAGTATTGTTGATGGGCAATTAGAAATCATGGTCCACAGGTTCTTCCTAAAATCTTTTTCTGAAAGTAGATAAGCTAACACTATTGTCGAACTTCTGGAATAAATGATTTTGTTTTTCCTATAGGAGGTTGATCAAGGATGATGATAGAGGTGTATCAGAGGCACTGAATGAAACAGTTTGTGTTCATAATGAATGTACAGGATTAACAGTAAGCACATTTCACTTCTGCAGTATAGACTCCTCTTTAAACATTCTGCTTAAATCTATTTTACTTGCATTTACAGATTGTGGGAAAGTATTACCTCAGAATTGATCCTGTCGGAGACGGAGCTAAGTGGCGTCGATCATATGGTCAAGAGATATATTCTCCATTCCTCTTAGCCTTTGCAGAGCAGGTGAAACTCAGGGCACTGATGCATTTAGGTTGTTAAATTATGTTCACCTATTCTCATGTTATTATAAACATTTTGCAGGATGGAGATCACTGGACAAAGTCCACTGGTACAAAATTTTCTGGGATGGATTCTTCGTATGTTTTACCTGACAACGTGGCAATTATAACTCTTCAGGTGTGGAACTTTCTTTGGTATTGAAGACTGTCTTAGGCATAAACATAAAATCAGTAAAAGTTAACTCCAGAGGCCTGTGTTTTTCAAGCAGACTGTTCAGTCTCAGTCTCTCAATTCAAAGCCAGAACTCACTGATTTTTGCCAAATAAGCTACCTTGCCATTAATCTTTTTATAGTTCACTACCTTACTCATTCTTAAACTGCAGGAATTGGAGGACAGAAAGGTGCTATTTCGGTTGGCACACTTGTACGAGGTATGTACAGTTTGTGCTTCCTAAATTTCATATTCAGAGATCCCCCACTTTTGTTCCCATTTCGAATTCCAACTATTTCTTTGCTTTAAATACAAGATTGGGGAGGACAAAGATCTCTCGAATATGGCAAGAGTTGAGCTGAAAAGGGTCTTTCCTTTTAAGAAGGTAAGAGAAAATGGCTGCTCAAAGATGACATTTTTAAGGCTTGTTGGCACCAAAAGTACATGATTGTAAGTAAAGTTTCAATCTTGATTGAATTATTAGGTAAACAAGATCACAGAAACAAATTTATCTGCAAACCAAGAAAGAGCAGAAATGGAGAAGAAGAGATTGGTTTGGAAAGTAGAAGGAGATTCTGGGGAAGAGCCAGAGGTGGTGAGAGGAGGTCCTGTAGATCCAGAAACACTAATCGTTGAGCTTTCTCCAATGGAAATCCGTACCTTCCTCATAGAATTTGTTTCTAAATAAGGTCCATGCAAGGCAATGCAGATTAGACATGGATTTGCCTCCACGTTGAATCACCATTTCTTGTTTTGTTACAGTGAAAAGATTAAGTTGGTCTCAATCCAATAAGTTCATCTGATTAAATTAACATCTTGAACAGTTTATGTAATCGTCCAAGGAATTAAAACTTGGACTGGAATTGTTGGCTGTAGTATAATAAAGAATCATATAATTCATCCATCCAAGAACATCAATTCAGAAGGAAAACGATATAGACATACAAAAGTTCCATAATCTCGTTATCAAACAAGAGCAAAACAAAAACCGGTTGTGTCTCTTCTCGTCTTCTTGCATACACTTCAATGTTTAAACCTTGGCCAATGCGCAAGTTTGACCTCCCAAAACTTAGCTACTCTCCAAGCTACAACATGGAAATCCATACATGGTGGCCTGTATTGTTGTTTCTGGTAACGGCGATGCAGATTCTGTGTCTTGAATCCAAGTAAATCACTTACAACACGACTTCCAGAATAGTTCCAGGGAAGATCGACAGTTCACTTGGTGCCTCGTGTTGGTTGATTGAAGACTGTCGATCAGTACTACGTTGGTTCCAACAAATCCATTCAGGTTCTCTCTTTTGTTCAGTCTCTTTAGAACCTCCATTAATGAAACTTGTCAATCTTCAGAGTGACTGATCAATTTTGAATGTGTTGTACAGGGAACCTGTGTCCAAAATATACCAGATTCTCTGGTTCCTGCCTTGTTGGCTGATAAAAACCGCAAGTTTGTATCTGTTGAGCAGGTTTTTTCATCAGTTTTTTTATTGAATCCAGTGTTTCTCAAAGATTTCACTGATAAGACAAACTATGAAAAGATTTCTTTTATCTACTTTACAGGAATTTTCCTAGCGCTGGTGGAGAGAACAGAACAGGAGAGTTCAAAATAAAGTCAGGAAGCTTGTCAGATCAGATCAACTTTGAGCTAATATAGCATAAAACCCACCTACACTTACTTTTCTCCTTGTTCATAGTCGATATTGTATAGTTTAGATACTCCAGACATGGAGATATCAGATATGTGCACGCATGATGAGGCAACAACACATTATATAGACATGATTTATCAGACAACTTTGGGACATAGATTCATCAAGCAAGAGTTTAACATGACTCCTAGAATTGGTTGGCAAATTGATCATTTTGGACATTCTGCAGTTCAGGCTCATCTGTTAGGTGCAGAGGTGTATAAACCCAATTATGATTTCTTACATATCTGTTCAATGATCCAGTTGTATCACTCATCAGCACACATATGATCCTTGGAGTGTGGGATTTGACTCTCTCTTCTTTGGACGAATTGATTAAGACTGGATTAAACCAGCAGTTTCTTTGAGGTTGTCTGAAAAGGCTCCAAAACTTTTATATCATCAGTAAAGGAAAGTGTCTTTATCCATTTCCCGATTGCTTATAAGTCTGATTATTCAACAGTAATTTCAATTCAGGTTTAATAAAATTAGACATGAAAATAGTTGATTAAATTTATAAAGACTTTCACCTCTTTTCTCTTTTCTGATATAAGATTGTGATACCCGACTTGTTATGTGAGATTTCAAAGTCTTCTCCTTAAACTCTTGATGTCCTTACCAAAAGTCTGATCCACAATCCATAATCAAAGTTGTTCGATCAATTTAAATATAAAGTAAGATGGAATAATTATGAAATCTTACGTGAAAAATGAATACTACAATTCAAAGAGGCGAGGTAAAAACCTTTATATATTTACAAAAAAGATTACTAATTAAAGATGATGGAAGAGGTGTATAAGAGGCATTGAATGAAACAGTATGTATTCATAATGAATGCAGAGGATCGACAGTAAGCACAAAACTCATTCATTTCAGCATCCTGGACTGCTGTTCACATATGTTTTACTTGCGTTTACAGATTATGGGAAAGTATTACCTTTGGATAGATCCCATTGGAGAGGAAGCAAAGTGGCATAGAACATATATACAAGAGATATATTCTCCGTTTCTCTTAGCTTTTGCAGAGCAGGTGAAACTGAGGGCACTGATGCATTTCTGAGCCAGTGCAGTTAACGAATGCTTTCATGTAATCTCATGTTATTATCAACACTTGTGAGGACGGAGATCATTGGACAAAGTCTCATCTAACAAACTTTTCTGTGGTGGATCCTTACTTATGTTTTACTAGAAAAGGTGGCAATCATAACAATTCAGGTGTGTAACTTTCTCTGCAATTGTAGCCAACATTATAGAAAACCAAAAAATGTCCTCCAGTGATTCGTCTATAGAACAATTCCGCGAAATAACAATTCCGACAGTCCAGATTTTTTCTGGGAAAAGAATGTTTGGAATGCAAGTGTTTAGAAAATGCTTTTGACGGAAAGTTCACTGATCCTTGGCCATTACTCTGCCTTGAAGATCTAAAGATTTACAGGTTTTCCTTTTGAAGTTGTTTTATCAAAACTGCAAGCGTTGGAGGATGCAAGGCACACTTATATGCGGTTTGTACTCAGAGAGCTCTCCCACTTTGGTTCTCATTTCATTTCCTTAGCAGTTTCTCGCATTTGATGCAACTTTAATACAAGATTGGGAAGGACAAGGACCTATCAACTATGGCAAGAGAAGAGCCGAAAAGGGTTTTTCATTCTAAGAAGGTAAGACAAAATGACTGCATAAAGAAGACAACTTTTAAGGCTTAGAAATATTTGGTTTTAGTAATGCTTCAATCTTGAATGAATTACCAGATAAAGAAGGTGAGAGGAAGGAAGTCCTGTAGATCCTGAACTGCTAATTGTCGAGCTTTCTCCCATGGAAATCCGCACCTTCCTCATACAATTTGGTTCTAAACGCTGGCAATCTGGCCGTTAAAAGAGATTAATGAATGACAGAAGATGCATTCATGACAAAACAGGGTAAAAAATTGCACGAGAAGTTTGTTCCCGATTGTTTTTACTTGTGTGTTTTGCTGAAATTCCCTCTTCAGAAACTTTAACCTCTGGTTTTTAAAGCCTATCAAGCTTATACTTTAGAAATGCTATTGTTCTCAAAGTTGCATATATGGAAAATGGGATGAGGAAGGACAAGAAATCTTAATATTTAGTTTATTTGTACCTAACCAAAGAAAAATGCTGGATTTCATGATGAGATTGCGATATAAGAGGATGAGTTCTTGTAAATTCTATCAAGTTTCACTGCTCAATTTGCAATTCTCTTGATTTCGAATGTTTTGAAATTCTGAACTTGCTTGATTCAGTAATTCTAGCACAGAACAAAAGTATCAGTCTTGAAGCCTATCCACCTTAGGGTAACTGTAATTCACCTGCAACCATTTTCTTCAAACTCAATCCAATCCTGTTCTACTCTAAAAATACCCTATGTAACGAGGAAACCACAAAAAACCCATGTCTATTACACTTCAAAACCCCATCTTTACACTTCAAAGCTACCAAAATTTTGAGCAAAAAGCCCTTACCCCACTCAATCTGATGCAAAAAGCTCTTCAAGTTGTTCATCAGTCCACTGCAAGATTGAAGATTTGGAACTCTGCTGTACACTATCCTTAGCTCCGTCACCGTTACCAATCTCTTTGCACCTACGCATATCAACCAAGTCTCCATCTTTAACTCTTTCTTTTTCCATAGTAGCAGAACTTTTTATCAGCACCTCAGCCCCTCTATCACCACCATCTTTGCTCTTCAATGTTGCAGAACAACCACTCTGTGTCAATAAACCTCCACTATCACCACCAACACTTTCAATTTCTCTCCCGTACCCAAGACTCTTCATGATCACCTCATTCCCTCTATCACCAACTTCTTTGCTCTTAAATGTAGCAGAACAACCACTCTCTGTCGACAAAGCTCCACCATCACCAGCAACACTCTCAATGTCTCTCCCATTAGACTCATACCCAAGACTCTTCATGATCACCTCATTCCCTATATCACCACCTTCTTTGCTCTTCAATGTAGCAGAACAACCACTCTGTGTCGACAAACCTCCACCGTCCTTAGAGATCACTTTCACCACATTCCTTACAGTTATATTCAGGTAATGTACATGACGAGTAGGTGCAAAAATGGCAACGTTTTTCAGTATCATCACGGCTCCAACAGATATGTCCTTCCCGAACTCATTGTTGGAGACAACTCCTCTATGGACGCTGGCGTCAATACTAGCAGTCGGATCTTTTAATGTCACCATCAGATCGCCGAGTCCGTTAGGTTTACAAGACTTAACAATGGCCACGACTTGTGTCACCTTGTCATCCAAATTCACTACTCCGTTTTTTATCGCACTCAATGGGACTCCGATAGCTCCGTCGCCGTCAATCACCAAGCCTTGACGACGAATGAAGTCCAACGAGGCCAGCCACGGGCCGCGGCTGAAATCGTCATCCTCGTCGCCGACGCCGTCCTCAACAGCCCGCTTGATGTACTCTTGGGTTGAAATTGGGTCTTCGATTTGATGTTTACGGCGTTTCATGGCGGCTTGCACGACTCCGGCGGGTCCAGGGATGAGGCGAGGAGGAGGGTTTGGAGATGATAAAGTTTGGCCGTTTTGGGAGGGTGGAGGGAGAAGTGAACAGGGTTGGAGAAATGGTCGAGGAAGAGAGACGACGGTGGCTGTCTCCGCCGTAGTGGTGGGTGTCCGGTTGTTTTGGTGGCGGAGGGATGGGAGGTCGGAATCGTCAAGGTCGAGCGACTCTTCCCATGGCTCGTCGTCCATGACTCTGCAGTAAGTTTCTTGGACTTACGTAGTCAATAGCCGAAATTAGTAGACGTCGACGTTTCGCTGATTGTGGTCCAAAACACTTCTTGATATGTTTCTGGACTTTGCATTTTGACCCGGTCCAAAACCGATGACTAAGGCTCAATCCGAAAGAACGGAACTAGCCTAACTCAAGAGACGCTTGGTTCATATGTGGGAATGAGAATGAATATAATAAGAAATGAAAATAAATATGATCATTATAATTATTATGGTTGATTAAGACGAATGAATGATTACCATTATCATTGATAGTTGTTGGTTTGTTAAAATTATTGAGAAATAAAAATTTATTTTATATCAATTTTTAAATATATTTAAATGATTATTTTTAATATATGTACTCTAATTATAATAACAAAATGTTTAAAATCAAGTATACTGCGATTTTTCCTTTCCAATAGTTCTTGAAGAAAAAAAATACTACAATATTTTCTTGCATTAATATATCATTAGTTCATAATATTCTCAAAATATAGTTTAATCATTTAAAATATTGTGCAATTCATCAACACAACCATAATATCCACCAACCCATTGTTATAGTAAAATAAAGTAACATAGTTTAATACAATTTACAGTCCTCTGATAATGCAAATGATGTTATATTTTAAGTAATTAATGAATAATATTTTAATTAAATACATTGTAATTAACTAATTAATTAATTATATTTTAATTAATTAATTACATTTTTATTAATTACATCTTAATTAGATTTTAATTAATCATTTAATTAATTATATTTTAATTAACTCATTAGACTTTAATTAATTACTTATATTTTAATTAATTAATTAGATTTTATCTTGATTAATTATTTTAATTAATTAATTAGATTTTATCTTAATTAATTTAATTAATTAATCATATTTTATATTTTAATTAAATATATTTTAATTAAAAAAATTAAAAAATATTAATGTTGATAGGAATCAAATTCATTCCTCCCACATACGGAGGATATAGATCATTAATTAAAACTTGTGTATGAAAAAACTATTCAATCAATCATAATAACTAATAAATCATTCCCATTCATTACATTCTCGTTGATGTATTCTCATACTCTTTAACCAAGCACCCCTCAAACTACATTGTTTTAGTCAAACATGAAGTTGAGTTAAGTCGAGTTTAAATGTAATGAACTCTGGTGGTTGTCTTCAGCTGTTTGACTCTTCAAATAGCTACTAAAGCTATTTGAAGAGTAGCATATCCGATGACTGATTTAAGATAAACAGCCAAAATTAAAAATCAGCCAAAATTTTAACTATCAAAAGTCAATTGTACCTTTTAATTGAAGTTCCTAAATATCTACATTTTAGAAACAGTGTTTGTTCTTATAATTGTTTTATGCAATTAGAGGTTAGAAATAAAATGTTGACCTTAAAAGAAAATGAAAATAGAAAGAGTTGCATAAATTTTTCATAGATGATGAAACAACACAGGTGAACGTGATTTCTCTAAAATCTAAATTTTTATAAGAATATTCAACTAATACTAAGATATATAATATTCATATCCTTATATTTTTTTTAAGTTATGTTTTCATAAGTTATTTTATACATAAATAGCTAATATTAAATAGTTAAATTTACCAAACATCTCTAACAATATAGCTAATGCAAATCAACTAATAGCTGATAGAATCAGCTATCAACTAATGCAATCAGCTGATTTTCAAATAGAATCAATATGAATATTAACGTTTATAACAAAATATAAAATATAATATAAAGTATTTAAATTAAATTTTAATATTTTTAATGAAATAAACTTCCTGTTAATTATATTAATATTGACGTGATATTTTATTAAATAAATGTGTTTAATTTATTTATTGTGAAACAAGTGTATGGAAGGGATTGACACAGGAACGGAGCATGTTTCACAGACGCAGGAATGGAACAGGTAATGTGAAACAGACGATTTCAAGAAGCTTGAAAATGAAGGAACAGATCATCTACGTATTTATGTGGACTTAACAAATGTGTAGAGCAGATGGAATGGCAAAAGGTAAGGATAGGATACTTCGTTTCATTCCTGAAAATAAGTATTCAGCGACAGCCATGAAAAGTCGCTAAGAAAGAAAGAGCTACGGAGCTCCATTCTTCTATACAAGAACCAGCTTAACCCGTCAATTGCGTTGCGGCCATTAACAAAACAACACAAATCCCGAAACACCAACCGACAACACCAGCAAGACGAAGAAGAAGAACCCTTCTCGTTTCAGAGCAAAAAGTTTCGACAAAAGAGGTTGACGAACCAACATGCATTTCTCGAAGCTCGACGACTCGCCGATGTTTCGGCAACAGGTTCAATGCTTCTCCATTTTGTTTCCTACTTCTGGCTTGTTGAAGTTTAAGCTTAGTTCTTGCTTTGATGGGTTGGTGGTGGGGAAGCAGATACAGTGCATGGAAGAAAATGCTGAGATATTGAGAGGGAGATGCCTCAAGTTCTACAAAGGATGCCGCAAGTATACGTGAGTCTGTAAGAGTAAAGTTTCATAAGATTTGATTTTACAGTGTAAAGGACACGTTGTTGTTCTCTGTTTCAGAGAAGGACTTGGAGAGAGGTACAATGGAGATATAGCTTTTGCCTCTGCCCTTGAAATATTTGGAGGAGGACACCATGACCCTATTTGTGTCGCTTTTGGAGGTACCCATTACTATGATTGTTTCGTTCTTCGATTCTGGTGAGAATGATCGGTTCAATATGTTAGGATTTTGCCTCGTTAAGTTTCGTCAGAAACTACTTTTTCTTTTCATTTTGATGAAGCGAATCATGCCTTCTGTCTTCTCTGTAACGAGAAGAATGTTATTATCTTGTGAACTTCATGGAATCTATTGTGTAGAAGAATACTTTCAACCCTTTTTTCTTCTCTTCAGGACCTGTTATGAACAAATTTACAATTGCGTTAAGAGAAATTGGGACATATAAGGAGGTTCTTCGATTACAGGTAGAGCACATGCTAAATGACAGGTTGCAACAGACCATCAATGTTAACCTCCAAGAAATTAAGGTAGACCTGAAATGGTGATTTAATCACTTGGATTTATATAAAATATCTAGTGATTCCTTTACATAAACTTTCCTCTTGGCTGTTGGTTTATGACTGATACCTCAAGTTTTTGCAGGAAGCCAGAAAGAGATTTGATAAAGCTTCCTTGGCTCATGATCAGGTGGGCATTTCATTTGAATGTACTTGTATGATTGCATGTTCACTGTGTTATGGCTTGCCCATTTCTTTGAAATGATCGGGTGGGTTTTTTCATTTGAATGTTCTTGTATGATTGCATGTTCACCATGTTATGGCTTGCCTTTTCTTTGAAATGCACCGTTGTTACTTTGTTAGAGTTGGCAATGACCCTCCTCGGAAAAAAATTTCAGGCTTGAATATTCAAGTTTGAACTAGAGTCTGATCCTATTTAATATAGTTAAACTCATCGAATTCAATACAGATTGACCAGATTTCACATAAATAATTGGTCTGAAAAGCTATATTAAATCTGAGTTTGAGTCTATTGATTTTGGGTCAAAGCATTTCATGAGAAGATTTAGCTACTTAAGTTGTTACTTTTTGCAGGTTGTTTTGTGTGTGTGTGTGTGACTGGTCATCTCTTCCAATGTTGTTTGATGATTATAGGGTTTGTTTCTGATTAATTTCTGCTTGGTCATGACACTTAATATATGCCAATGTCAAGTTGTACTGCAGGCCCGTGAAAAGTTTCTCTCCTTGAGAAAGAGCACGAGGATGGATGTAGCTGCTGCCATTGAAGAGGTATTCTTAACTTCAAACTACTCTTCACTGGTGCATGGATTGATCAGGTAGATTATCATGGATATCCGGCAAGTGGGTTCTAATTTCTTTTTTAGAGATATTCCAGGAACTGCACAATGCAAGATCCGCTTTTGAACAAGCACGCTTTAATTTGGTAAGTGATTCAATAAAAGTTATGCAGAACACATGAATTTGCAGTTCATTACTCTGGAAAGTTTATGAGGGAATGGGTTTCTGCTCCAGGTTAGTGTGCTTTCTATTGTCGAGGCCAAGAAGAGATATGAATTCTTAGAAGCTGTTAGTGGGACAATGGATGCTCATCTTCGATTCTTCAAGCAGGTGTTTCTAAGATCATGTGATGATTACCTGTTGCTTCCTCCTGAAGATTTGATAGTGCATGTTCATGGTTTTTTTATTTCCTGATTCTTACAGGGTTATGAACTATTACATCAGATGGAGCCTTTCATTAACCAGGTAATTTCCATCTTCAAGATTACATTGCCACCTTCCAGCTCTGCCCTGATGAGGACATTCATAACCTTTATATGATCATTTGGTTGCACTACACTTGCCTTAATCTCACTTATCACAGGGGCAATAAGGGATGCCAATGAACTAGACTCGATTGAGTTTTAGGTTTTGGACACTCATTCGAACTTTAAATGTTTATTAGGACTTCAGGCCAACAATGTCGGGTTTGAGCCAGATGCCTGAAAATTTTTATTAAGTCTACACCAAGCCTGAATTGAAGTCAACGAGCAAACCAGACCCTTTTGCCACCACTAGTCAGAATATTACCATCTATACGTAAAAGGATTGCCTCCTTGCCATTCACCTGATAACATAATTTGTCCAAGAAACAAATTGATAAGAATTATGTGAATGCTTACACAATCTCATTTATCATACATAGTAGTGTCATAGAAGGCATTGCACGAACCATTCTCTAAAGAAAGTTAGAGATTACAGTTCCCTTAGATTGCCTGATCTATACTTGAGCTTGATTTGTTCCTACAAATGCATCAATGCTTTACCAAAATATAGGACACATTTCTACAAGAACGAACCTAAAAAGTTATTGCCTGGTCTTTATTGAGAATGAAAGCCATTTAAGATCTCAAAATCCACCCTTCTCTGTGGAGTTTGTAAGCAGCCTCGAATTTGGTTTGGAATGATGAGTCAGATACTGTCACACCTTACTACACCATAGCTCAGTTTTGCACTATATCTATGAAAACCATCTGGAGCCTGCATGTTATTAATTGATTTCTTTCCTTTAAAGCCGAAGATTCTTCAGCAGATAGCCATATAGAGAAAGGGAAGTCTTAAATCTTTGCCTTTATATATAGTTTTATGGTCTATTACAGGTGTTGGCTTATGCACAGCAGTCTAGAGAATGTTCTAATTATGAGCAGAAGGCTCTTAATGAAAGGATTGAGCATTACATGAGACAGATTGATCGGGAAAGTAAGCAGTCTTTAAATGGTAATTGTTCTCCTCGTGCTGAAGGTGTCCCTCCTTTCCCTAGGGCTTCCCATAAAGTGATTGAGGAAGTTGTGCAATCTGCAGCATCCGGGAAGGTAGTTCCATGTGTAACTAGTCTGTTCTTTCATAATCAACTTTCTTATTTTGTAAGTGCAAATTTGCTCGCTTCAAAACTTCGAATGGATTCACGACTGCGTAAGTAATCATCTTAGGCCACTGGATACAACACAATATGCAGGTCCAAACCATCCGAGAAGGATATTTGTCAAAACGTTCATCAAATCTGAGGGGTGATTGGAAGAGAAGGTTCTTTGTTCTTGACAGTCGAGGGATGCTTTACTACTATCGCAAACCATTCAGTTGGACAACTGTAAGTCACTAGTGTGAACACAGTTTGTGATTCTGAGAGTTGTATGTGCTGCTCCTTTATGGCCAAGCATGCAGCTTACTTGATCGTGTTGTTTCAGGCAGGTGGTAGTCAATCTTCTGCACAAAGTAGTGTTTCTGAAAATGGTCACGGGTTGCTTAGTCGATGGCTATCTTCTCATTACCATTGTGGTGCTCCTGATGAAAAATCTGCTGCACGTCATGCTGTGAATCTACTAACATCTACAATTAAAGTTGATGCTGATCAGACAGATTTAAGGTTTTGCTTCAGAATCATAACACCAGTGAAAGTCTACACTTTGCAGGTGCCTTCATGAAAATAATAAAAATTGTGTTTTTTCGATTTTTCTCATTAGAATCTGGTCATCACTTTGAGGATTCAGATCATACCTCCAGCAGTTCTTAGCTGTATTTGCTTGCAACACAGGCGGAGAATGCAGTGGATCAAATGGACTGGATTGAGAAGATAACTGGAGTTATCGCTTCATTATTGAGTTTTCAGAATCCTGAGGAAGTAATTTTCTTAACTTATTCTTGGCTTGGCATTCACAGATTCAATAAATTGATTATGGGTGCCTCAAATCAATTTTCAGCTTCTTTCTGCCAGCATGGATACTGGTGATTGTTGCTCTGTCAGTGATGGTAGCTCAATAGTAGATATTCCTGACATGGATCAGCAGGATATACTAGAGTTCACAACCAAAAATCTCACCACCGGAAACCATTCATCCAATTTGCAACAACGAGAACATTGTGTGAGAAGTGGAAAGCCAATTGATCTATTGAGAAGAGTACCTGGAAATGATAAATGCGCTGATTGTGGGGCGCCTGAACCAGACTGGGCATCTTTGAACATAGGTGTTCTTATTTGCATTGAATGTTCTGGTGTTCATCGTAATCTTGGTGTACACATCTCCAAGGTAATTTACTATCTTTGGCGTTCATAACTTCTTGGTCATCTCAATAGTGCTTCAAATGGTGTTCTTGTATGAATCACACATACTTATCATGTTCTTTTCGTTTTCACCTCGCATTATCGTTAATGTTTTGCTCCTTCTGCTCATTTATCTAGTCTTGCACATAACCTTCTTCAGGTAAGATCACTGACGCTGGACGTGAAAGTATGGGAGCAATCTGTCCTAAATTTGTTTCAGTCACTAGGCAACATTTACATAAACTCAGTGTGGGAGGAAATGTTGCTGCCAAGTTCGTCTCCATCTGACGAAATAGCTAAAGGGTACACGAATCTTAATCCATTGATGCCTGGCTCTGTATCTTATGTTTTCTTGAAAGCTGATAATATGTTGCTAGTCTTTTATTATGTAGCTTCCCAGATTCTGATAGAAAGAGACAATGCAGAATAACAAAACCAATTCCTGATGATCCAATTTCAGTAAAGGAGCAGTTTATTCATGCGAAGGTATATCTACCATTGTTTAAAATACTGGGATTCAAATCAAAGAGCTAATCTCTGTGGTTGATCTGATCAACTTTGTAACAAATACTTGCTTTTTTCCTTTTGCAATGCAGTATACAGACAAAATGTTCGTCCGCAAAATGAAGGACAATCCTCATCCCCTTCATGTGGCACAACAGTTGAATGAAAGCATCCATGCTAATGATATAAAAACAGTTTACCGCAATATTATCTGCTCCACTCCAGATATCAATGCCATACGTGGGCCAGCATCTTTAGGTAAACCCCATCAGCTCTTGCTGCATTAGCAAGAGAACACAAAAAATCCTGACATTGAGCATTGTTGTTTTGAAGGTGCTAATATTGAAGTTCCAGTCACAAAGGAATTTTTTTATGGATGCTCTCTGCTTCACCTGGCCTGCCTAACTGCAGATATTGGGATGGCAGAGCTTCTACTCCAATATGGTGCAAACATAAATGCTTGTGATTTGAAAGGTCGAACTCCGTTACATTATTGCATTATCAGCAGGAGACCTGGAATTGCAAGATTGCTTCTTATGAGGTGGTTTTCTTTTTTTTTCCTCTTAAGCATTTCTTTTACTAATATCTTCTGATAATATCTAAAGTTTCCCCTGCTGATCGCTCATTTTCATGGATAGATTCCAAAGCTTTTCCTGGTTCACCATAATTTATTTATAGGCTCTGTGATACGTTGAATGCTTATTCAACCACTTCAAGTAGTTACCATTGAGCAGAACTTTTTCAACCACTAGTATCTAGCAGTCTTCACTATTGTTAAAGAATCATCTTCCCTTTACTAATTCCATCAGGATTTTCTGAATCAGCTTACTGTCTTACTGTTCATTTATCTTACCAAAGGTAACTCATGACTATACCAACCATTGCAGAGGAGCCGATCCACGAGCTGCAGATGGAGAAGGTAATACTGCTCTTCAACTTATTAAAGACTCGGCCCTCAATGACAATGAGCTTCTTGGTCTGTTAAACGACAAGCAAATGAATTGCTAAGTCATAGCCTGGAGACAACTAAATGATGGATCCCCAAAATGCAGTGAAGGGGTTATGCATTAGTCTTGAAATTGAAACATCTGTTCCATGTTAAGAGAACAATGTGTTTTGGCTAGCTAGGACTTCCAATTTCAGGGTCATTTAAGGGATTAGTATGTATATAAATCATCTTTCTAACTTTATGCCCTAAGGGTTTTGTTATTGCAGTCTTCTACATAAATAATAGGTAAATGCACTGAACACTACCGACATCAATGAAATTCATGTGATTAAATTGTCATTGACAACATTGCTCGAGCAACTATGAGGACCAAATGATATTACCATGTTATTACAAAGTGCAATGAAAAGTGTCACACGTTAATTGCCCAAATATATGACAAAATAAGTGAGATGGACAAGAAACACTTACCGCAAAACATTTCTTTATAAATTTACGTAATACCGGTTGTCTTTGCACCAACAGATGGCTCAGTGCCCTCCCTAGCTTGAGTATGAATTCTGAAATAAATGTTCCAACTGAAGAGGAAGTGGCACATACAAGAAGTTGTGACAGCAAGTATAACGCCAGCTGCTAAAGTCAACCCAAAAATATTGAAGAGACAGAAAAAAGGCATGAACAATCAATTATTACCTAGTTGGGCATAAAATGCAGCCTCAGTTAGAAATCTGGGGAAGGAAGCTGCATATAAAATCAGACTGTGGATGAGCTGCCAAACTTTTTATGATGAATGAATTGACAGCATAGGCTTAACGTCCTGTAAACAGCCTTCCTGACTAACAGTCATCCATATTGCCACAGGGCTCTAGATGGGATCAACAAACGTAGGCTTAAATCCCTGTAAGAGCCTGTCCTGGCCAACAGTTACACATATCCCAACAGAGATGCAGGTAGCAAACCGTTCAAAACTTTCCTTCTTCAATAGCCAGGTGCCATTTGATGATTAAATTGCTGTTTGTTTTAAGAAATCACCAAAACTCTCAGAGTTTAAGTTATCTTGATCTTCATTAACAAAGTTCCGTGGCAAGCTGGACTCTGGAACCCATTTCAACTTGATCATATTCTCCGAGACTTCTGCTGCTATGTCCATCTTTCCTGTTTCATGAAAGCCACAGAGCAAAGTTCTACAAGTATCCAGACTCAGCTTAAATCCTTGCTTTTCAATTTCATGAAGTGATTTTAACAAATCAGACACATCTATTCGGCAAATCCTTTCAATTAGCTCCTTAAGGAGAGCTTCGCTCATCTTCACACCCTTCAACATCATTTCATCAAAGAGTATCAAAGTTTTGCTCAAGTCACCTCCTTTTAGGTGGGCATTAACCATCTCACTCCAGATTACATCATCAACCTCGATATCCCTCGCAACCATCTCATCAAAGAGAGCAAACATTTCAGATCTGTTCCCCATGCTTTTATAGCCATTTAAGAGACTTGTGTAAGTTAAAACAGTTGGCATCAGATTCCTTTTTTTCATCTCCAGAAATAACTGCTCTGCCTCCCTTATCATTCCTCGTTTATAGTGATAATCAATCAGAGTTGTATAGATTGTGTGATCTGGAACCACATGTATATCAACCATATCTGCCAACAACTTATTAGCTTCAATCAGATTTCCCAATTTGCAGAGACCACCAATCAAAGCATTGAAAGAAGAAGAAGAGGCAAATCCCTTCTGCGCCATTTCTAAGAATAAAGACTGAGCCTTCTCTATATCTCCACCATCACAACATCCGTCAATAAGGATGTCGTAGACAAAATCGTTGGGACGAATAGCCTCTAATTTCATCCCATCCCACAATTGGAATGCCTCCATTAGACTTCCCATTTTGCAATACCCATCCATAATCATCCCATAAGTCACCACATCACGGGCCAGACCTCTTTCAGGAATTTCATCAAACAGTTCTCTTGCTCTTCCAATGTCACCTGCTTTGCAAAGTCCCTTTATTAAGGCATTATAAGTGGCAATATCTGGACCGATTCCCTTCTGAGACATGCCCTCATGGAGCTGGAAAGCCTTCTCCATATCACCTTGCTCACAAAAGCCAGAAATGAGAGAGTTGTAGGTAAAGGTGTCGGGTACCAGACCCTTGTCAACAAGTTCAGATAACATTTGCATTGCTTCCTGAATTATCCCATTTGCTGCAAGACCATGAATAAGAACATTGTAAGCTTGCAAATCCGGTAGCACTCTGTATTCAGTCATACATCTGAAAATTGACAAGGCGCCCACAGTGTCGCATTTTTTGCAGTATCCATCTATCATTGCCTTAAATATAACATCATTTGGAGTTATAGCAGATTCAATCATCTTTTTGAAATACTCACGTGCAACTTGCATTTCACCTGCTGCACAATATCCAAGAATGAAAGACCCAAAAGTATATAGGTTTGGCTTTAACCCCTTCTCAGCCATTTCAACAAGATAATCATTAGCTTGTTCCATTTTTTGGGCCTTGGAGAGGCCTCTTATAACAGTATTATAACAGAATACATCAGGAGGAACTTTGTTTTTCTCCATTTCTTTCAAAATTCTAATTGATTCTTCATATTTACCTTCAAGGACATGACCTTTGATAAGAGTAGTATAAATTACTGCATTTGGTTTCAGACCCCTAGAGATCATCTCCTTAAACACACAATTTGCCCGTTCAAGATCTTGACAATGGCAGAAGGCATTAATTAACACACCATACGTGAACACATTGGGCTCCAGGTTCCTCTTCTTCATCTCAAGTAGTTGTTGATAAGCCATCATCATATTTAACTCCTTGCAGTAGCCCTCAATCAAAAGATTATATGTCTGAGTATCAGGTTTTAAGCCCATCTCAGTCATTTCTGCAACAAGGCCTTCTGCCTTCTCCATCTTACAAATCTTACATAGTCTATTAACGATTAAATTATAAGTGAAATTACTCAACTTATTTCCACGAGTAACCATTTCTTCCTTAACCTGAAAAGCTTCTTTTACACAGTTCTGTTTCAGAAGTCCATCAATCAAAGCAGCACATGTAGCTTCGTCAGGTCTTAATCCCATTGCATATATATCATCCAACAACAATTTTGCCTCTTTCAATCTCTTGTGTTTGCAAAGTCCATCAATCAGTATAGTGTGAGTATATTTATCTGGAACCAAACCCTTCTCTACCATGTAATTCTTCAGCTTAATAGCTTCCTGAATATCCCCAACTCTACAAAATCCACAAATTACCACATTATAAGTAACCAAATTAGGACTACAGCCTTTCTCTTCCATTTCAAAGAGCATGCTTTCACCTTCCTTAACATTACCTGCTCTGCAATGTGCATTGATCAAAGTAGTATAAGTATATACATCAGGTACCACTTCAGCCTCCAACATACCATTGTACACTTGCCAAAACAACTCCATCCTATGACAGTTCAACAAGTCCTTCAACAATGTATTGCAACAAACTAAATCAACCACAAAGCTATTACTTTTGGCACCTAAGAACACACCAACAGCTTCATTCAATAAACGTCTTTTCTTATAAACATCAATCAATATCTCAAAAACCACTACACCGCTCCCATTAAACTCTCTATAACACTTAACAACTGAATCCAGAATTTCCGTATGAGGTCTCCGGGTCTCAACCATGTTATCTAAAACGGCATGCGCATGATTGAAATGTCGAGAATTGCACAGAGTTATCGCAAGTAGAGAGAACGAATCGAGAATATAAGGAACACCCTTTCGATATTGAGCCCAGTTGAAGAAACCCAATAGGCGTTGAGGCTCAATTACCTGGTTTCGCTTGAGAACGGAGTGAACCACATCAGGGTCTAAACTCTTCGATACCGGTGAGCATTGCAAGAGATATTGCCAATTGGAGCGCTTAAGAATCGCTGTGATTTCCTCGACAGTCTCGTCTTTATGCGTAGCGGAGCAGAAAGATTCAAACTTTACATGGTGGAATCTCTTTCTAGGGTTTATACATGAACTCCGATTCTTAAAGAATTGAATGCTTCGATGGTAGCTTCGGACCATCCTCATCGGAGAGCAGTCACAAAGGAGAAGAAACACAAAGTGAAGGAAACAATCTTCACTACATATTTTCACAGGGACTACTTCGTGTCTTTAAACGACAATGTTTTACTGTCGTTTTACATTGGGCTCCGAAAAGAAAAGGAGTCAACATTATGGCCCAATGGGCCTTCACTTCACGTTACTAATCCGGTTAGAACGGATTTAAAACAGGTCGGGTCTGAACCGCGTGTTAAGGGCACCAGACCTGACCCGATTGAAAGGTAAATCCGTAAAAATCAAAAGCTAGTTCTTAAGAGTCGCCGCCACTTTCAACAGTTTTCAGACAGGCGTGCAGTTGAATGAAGGTAGACATCCTTGTGGAAAATACGATAAGATGGTGGGTGCAACTGCATTTTCCAGCAAACTAGGCATTACATAACTACCTCAAACACAAAAATCACACCTCCACTACATCGGGGTCCCCCCATTAGATTGGAAGGCAAAAGACCGCTGTCGATGAAGGAGACACTCCTAAGTTGCGACATGTTTAAATACTTTTCAGAAAATATATTTTTTAAAAAAAATAAATTGAATATTAAACTGATAAATTAACATGTTTAAAGTTTTAAAGGTTTAACCTATGTAACACGGACACGGCAAAATGAAGCTGTATCTGCGTGTTGGACACTCACTGACACGCAATAGACACAACTCGGATATGTTTGGAAACTGTTCAGACATTGCTTAATGGAATATATGTTTCATAGAATATATGCTTTATGTTTTTTGAGAGGGGCTTATAAAGTATCAAATATGCATGAACTATCAAAATGTTGGAAGTTTTGAAACACATCAATCAATATATATCACGTTATAAATTTTGAACTCTTTTCTTAAGTATAAATTTTATAATATATATATATATGCCGTATCCGTGTCCACCAAATTTTATAAATTGGTGTGTTCCCGTGTCGGTGTTCGTGTCCGTGTCTGTGCTTCTTAGGGTTCAACCAATATTACACCGTTATAAAATCGGTATATAATAAATTTTAAAATTAAAGATATTCTCTTTTTTTAATTTTAATTTTAAATTTAATTGAAAAAAAAGAATGTCAAATTAAAATTTAGCTGATATTTTAATTTATAAAAATCAATTGGTGTATAAAAATTGATTAATTAAATAATAAATCAATCATTTTTAATAAAAAATTGTTAAGATAAATTGAAAAAATTTGAATAATTCATAATTTTTACGATTAAATCGCTAACACATATTCAAGTTTTTAATCATTGAAATTATTAAATAATTCATTTCCTGATTTTTGAATATTTTTTGTTATACTTATTTTTAAAAAATTAATTTATTTTAGACTATTGTTAGAAAATAACAACAAAATATAAATAATATAAACATTACATATAAATTAATCAAATATTACATATATAAAATTTTAATTTGACACGTAATTTTAAATGGAACTAATTAAATTTGACCGAAATTAATTAAGTGTCGGCTCCAGTAAATGGCAGGGTTCAGGCAAATTAGGATAAGAGTCATGAGAATGCTGTCTTGCCGGAGATTGGACCATCTTTTGATGTTGAACGGTGTAGAGCCCCTGAAAGATAAGATATCTGTGGCTGTTCGGTTCTCGGATGTGGTGGTGGTTGCACAGGAAATAAATAAATAAATAAAATATTAAAATTTTGGATATTATATATAACTTCATTTTTTAGAAACATTTATTGATTTTTATTGGCTCAATCTAAACTTTTATTCCAATATAATTTTTAAAAAAAAGTTAACTTATCAGTATATGAGACTCTTCGTTTTGTACAACTTGAACTTATAATTTTACGGTTATAAAAGAACAACTTTACCGATTATTCAAAACTCACACTTTACTAATTCAATTAAAATAACGATGTTAAAATTAACTCAAATTCCATTCGATTGTATTTTAGTTTCTTTAGTACAATTGTTATCAAGTTTCTATTATTTTAAATAAAAAATGGAATTGAATTATTTATTGAATTTCTATTAAATTTTTATTTAACTATTCAAAATTGAATTTGTATTAAACAACATGTGTACGTTATATTTTTGATAGATTTATTAATTATCTATTATAAACTTATAATTTGTTCAATAAAAATAAATTGTAAAATCTTAACTGATTTTTAATAAAAATCAAGGGATTTAATTTAGTAAATTTTTTCCCGTAATTAAAATATCAAACTGATTCAAACAATAACCATGAAAATCTTGAATTATCCAATTTTTCTATTCAATTTTCGATTTTCTTATTCAATTTACTAATTGATTTTTATTTGGCAGTCTTCTTTTACTATTAAAGTTTAAATTAAGACAGTCTCTTTAATCATATTTCAAATTCTTTAATTTTATTTAATCTTTAAAAACTGTAGCGCCCCCTTATCATAGGATATACACCAAGACGTCCGTAGACAGGTACTCTTTTACCCTTCCCATCGATGATGGGATGTTACAAAAATAGCCTCTCGAATAATTAAGATAAGGGTGCGTGCACTAAATATTTATAGACCTCGTGTTTAGTGGGATTCTTGCTAGGTTGTCGTTATTGTTTAACCAATTTTATGACGATATAATACTCGTTGAACCTTTTAAATCTCTTGTTTTAAAAGATTTAACTTTTGGTCTGATTTTTAAAACATATTTTTCTTAATTATCTCAATATTTCCATGATTTTCAGAAGTTGCCGTGTAAGAACAGCATTCTCTTTGCAGATACATTGATTGTATCACATGAAGCTGACGTTCTTTTACTATTTTCTTCACTGTTGAAATCATTTTGGTTCAGAGTTTGGAAACTCTTGCCACAACACGACTCCATGATATGATCTCAGGTCATTCAGAATTTTACAGCAATAAGAATGTGGAGGTGAAGGTCAAACTCCACCTACATCATACGTGATAATGGTGGATTGAAAACTTGGAGTCGGTATTTTGGCTCGTGTTTGGTTTTGTTTTAGTTATAACTAAACGTGTAAAACTTTGGACAAAAGGCCTAACTTACCCTCAAAAGTTACTTTAAGACGAGAGATTTGTACATTTTTATAAATGATTGAATGCACTTATATTTGTCTGATGTGAGATTCTTAACAGCTTATTTTAGTCAAAATTATTTAGATTAGATGTTGATCATTGTCAGAGCATTTTAATCAAACATAAAAATGTTAAAGAGTTAATAAATGATAACGACCAACTAACTATAACCAAATGACCGGTTCTAATCATTATTAGTAATAGTTAAACTCAAGTTCAATTCATGTTAACGAACTTTACACTCTATTCGTATTAAAAAAAATTTAAATTATAAAATTAAAAAGTTTAAGTTTGAGATTAAAAGATTCGGCGTAAATATTTAAAAAAACCCATATCTTAAAAAGTCTGAAGTTAAATCGAGTTTAAAAATTTTTACCTCGATTCAAAATTTTGTAAATTTTAAACTTAAATTTAATAATTCCAATTCAATCAAGTTTTATAGTTAGTGTTAAAAAAATATTTTGTTTCAAATTAGTTATTTAGTTTTAAACATTTTCTTAGACATAATTGATTTAATTTATTATTCTTTATCATGTTTTATATGTACGGTATTGTATACTTTATATTTTATTTATATTTTTGTACTATAATTATTTTGTATTACATACGAATCTATCATACACAACTTCTTTATCAGGTAGAAGCAAGGTTACGTATTAGTGAATATCTTTAAATCTCGCGATTCAGCGGGACTTTCATTAGATATTATTGATATTGTTTGTTTTAGGATTATTCAAATAATTTCTCTATCATCTCAAAGGTATTCTTAATTAGCTTCAAACTTCTAAATTTGGTTTCTATTTTGAGACACTGGTGAAAGAGATGACCTTCTTTTTATCCATAAATGCTTGGAAAGCTTTAGCTTATCTAAACCACATTGTTCATACCATATAATTATTATGTATATGACTCAAGAATGCATTGTTTGTTCTGGCTCTTGATCTTAATCTAAACATGAACATGGAGATAAAAGCAAAATAAAACATACCATATCTTAGACAATCAAAAAAACAAAACCTAAGCTAACATTATGGACTTTATTGGTCGAGTGAGTTGGGTCAAATTTTTCCTTTAAATATGATTTTATAGTCAAGTTGAATTAGGTCACATTATTTGTATTTATTATTCGAGTATAGTAGAATTAAATTAAGTTTATGATAATCTTATATTAGATTAGGTTGAATTATATTTTATTTCTTACTTCAAATCAAATTGAGACATTTAGTAACTTGTCACTGATGAGATTTATAGTGGGTCGAATTCGATGTAACCCAAATAAATTCAAATTGACGTAGAAAATAATTCATTTTCAGTCTGATTTAGATCTTGTGAATTGAGTATGATTGAGTTCTTCAAATTCAAACATAATTAATTTAAATTTGACTCAAACCGGTAATGTTAGCACTTTGTTTTAGGTGTTGGAAAGAGGGAAGCAACTAGGACAAGCAGGTGTCATGCATGTAATTAGAGATTAATTAAGCCTTCAATTAAGTTAACAAACAATGAACGAACCAACCCACAAGACAAATCAAGGAAGGTTTGAGCGGTGCCTACCCAAGTAATTATTTAATCTCTTGCATGTACCATAAGGACGGTACAGATTAGTTTCTTTTCTATACAAAATGGCATGTTCCAAACTGTCTGTGACATAGACAAATCACTAAAATAAGTTGAAACTCTCGTATCTAGTCATTTTTAGTATATGACTCAGTAAATTTAGTATATGTTTGGATGAGATTTTATCAATAGAGTTTTTTTTATAAGAACTTTTCTAAGAAGTCAGTAGAGTGTTTAGATGTCATTTGAAAAAGAGCTCTTCTAAGAAGACCTTTTCTAAAAAGTCAGTTGAGTGTTTATATGTTATTTGAAAAATAGTTTTTTTTTTAAACTTCATACAATAGACTGTTTGATAATTTAAAAATTAAAACACTTTTAATTTTAACTATATTTATATTATTTAAAATATATTAAACAATATACAAAGAAAAATATATTAATTATTATATATTTTAAATCATACGAAGTATAAATGAAAATATATATAACCAAATCTTTTATATGGATTATAATATAAATAAAACTAATATAAAAATAAATATTAAAACATATAAAAAAGTCAAATAATATTATATTAATCTCAAAATAAACGTGAATATGTGTTTGTGGATATTATGAGAATTATGTATAAAACATAAGAACAAAAGTGACTAATAAATAAACTCATTAATTAATATGAAAAATCTACCTGAAAAAGTGCATTTTTGAGAAGTTTCAAATTTGAGCTTTTTAAAAAGCTGTATTTTGCCTGCTAAAAAAATCATATCCATTAAAGAAGTGACTTTTTATTTTACAACTAAACAATCATTAAAAAAAAACTTTTGTGGTAGAGTAAGATGCTTATTAACCTCCTAAAAGTCCTTCTAGACAGACACAAAATCGGGAACAAAATCAAATGACATATTTAATATAACCTACGTTTACAAATTTAATCTATTTTTACTCATATTAACCATCTTTTGCAACGTTGAAATGAGTTAGAACTTTTTTTTATATCGGCTCGAACCTATAATTTCTTAGATTTGGGAGTGATTAGAAAAGCTACAACTTAGGGATGTTACTAATTGGATCCCTTGAATATGATATAATTTTCTTTTATAGCATGGTCATTTGTTGAAATATAGCTAGCATACCAAATTCATATATTATGATTTCTTGGATGATTATGATTATGAAAGCTCATTAATCACATAAGTCGTGCCACGTTAAGTCGTGCCACGTTAATGGAAACGTGATTTGATTAAGAGTCAAGATGACATTAGGTTGATCTAATGGAGTGTAATTAAGGTTATATTCCAACAAAAAACAGTTAATTGCATTCCAGTCCTTGGTTAGCTAATTGACTTGAACATAAATTTCCGGTCTTTTGTCATATGGAAAGTTAAATTCGTAAGAAAAGATATTTAAAATTTAAAAAATTTTATCGGTATTTAATTATTATAAAATTGGTTAAATATTGAATATAATTAAAAAATTTAAAATATAATTAAAAGATAATATTTTTACTTATTGAAAATTTTGAAGTTTAATTGAAAAAGAAGATCGTTAAATAAAAATTATTTAATTTATAAAAATAATTAATTTATGATATTGATCAATTAATTAATAAATTATTTATTTTTTAATAATGTGAGTTATTAAATAAATTGATCCTAAAAGTTAAAAAATAAAAAAATTAATTAATTTAAAATTTTTACGATTAAATTGATAAAATAGATTGAACCGGTTAAATTTTTTAATTATTAATTGTTTATTTGTTTTTTTTTTTGAAGGAAGTTTATTTGTTTTTAATATTGTGTTTTACATTGAATGAGCCTAAGATGCTTCTCTAACATCCAAATCCTCATTATGGGAATTAATATTAAAAAAACATATACATATGTAATATATGACACGTGGGATGTGGGTTTTATGTGTACATTATGTGGATAGGGATTGGAGCATTATTTTGTGACCCCATTTTACTTTTCAGATCAGCACAACAGATCATATCACAACAACCTATGACACTGTCACAGCTCTTTTTTTTTTTTTTTTTCCAGAGAAACTTACAGCTGTTATTATCTAGACAGTAATCTTTGAATTAACTTAATAGTTTAAAAATTACGTTAACCGGGTATTCTGTATTAGATAAGTCCTATCGTAAGTAGAGGAAATCGAATATAAGATCTTTTGATCTTATACTTCTCTACTTTACCAGCTCGACCACCCCTATAGAGCACACTTTCACAGCCTGCCTAAGTTTGTCTGCCTGCTTTTTTAACTCTAATTTGTTTTGTATTTAACAAAATTTATTTTTGTTTTTAGTGAAAAATTTATAATTATTATATTTTAAAATAACAATAATAACAACTTTATAGAAATCTCGATAAGATGTAAATCTGGAGAGATCTAAAAGTACGAATTTTATTATAATAAAATCTCCAAAAAAAACTTTTAAAAAGAGCTAAAAATATACTAAAAAACACTTACCAATTAGATCGCTTCATAATAAGGTTGACGTTTTAGATCAGATCGAAATAGATAAAATTCAAATTAAATGAATTTTATAATTCGATCGATTTGAACCGATTCGAGTCAAAACGATTTTATTTTACTAATTATACTCCATAAGAGCACAATGAACAAAACTTCTCTTTCACTAAAACAAAAAGGTCTCTACTTTTCCTTGCTTGATTTACAACAACCAATGCTTGATTTACACCAACCAATGTTCTAACAGCTCTGTTATTATTGAAAATCATAACAAAAATTGACCATTAAATGTCACTTTCGCTTGTAGGTTGATGAGTGGGGACGAGAGGTGACATAGACGGAGCTCATCAGGAATCATAAGAGCAGTATTCGTAGTCAACCTGAGGAGAATTCGTATTCTGTTTGATGAGTTCCTGAAGATCAAAGACTTCACAGTACAGGTTCGGTGTCTCGAGCAATCCTGACAATGGACATGCTGTGAACCGAGTACCGGTCATAAATACAAACGAAGACTATGCGATTCAGCTTAGCCATATGTCCCCAAAGCAAAAGCGTGTGTCCTAATCAAGGGTTTAATTATTTAGAACAAGACGTGGTTTGGAACTTGAAGGTTCGGTATATTCCAAGCATCTTAGTCCACGAGACATTTCCAGTCTTTGGTTTGAACTTCTGATAGAGATTGTAGTATGTCATCAGCATGTCAGCAGATAATTACAGAACCAAAGCTCTGTGAGTTTTTTTTTTTTTTTTTGAATACAAGGGAAGAAACAAAATTAGCGTCGATGACGGGGTACGACACTCCTTGCGTATCTCGGTAGATGACGGGATACGACACTCCTTACGTATCTCGGTGGATGAGCTCCTGGAACTATGGGCTTTATATACATGTATCATAAAGCTTCCACCTAAACCTAAAATCTTCAACTTACGAGGCAAATTGAGGGTGACGCTTTTTTTTTTCCAACAAAGTGGGATGCCTCATCGACCACACGTGTTGGATCATTCTTGGTGTCCGAATTTCAACATTATCTTGTAAAATGTCTAACAAGTATCTGTCGGAATATTAAATCAGTGCAGGTGAAAGATATTATAGACAATTCGCGTAAGCAAAAGAAGGAGCAACTCGTGCCAAACCAACCCCAGCTAAAGCTACTACTAGAACGTGACAGTTGGATCCAAAGTTGGGAGATTCAAAGACTTTGATACTTTGGTTTAATGTTCAAGTTGACAAAGTAAAAGTATTAATTAGGTATCTAATCTTATCTGTTCGAATGTTTGAGTTGTCGATATCCTCGAAACTGACGTTTATTGATTAGAAGTAAACCTATGTAAGGTGAGTTACTAAGGAGCCTCATTTAAGCCGTAAATTCAAACTATCCTTATATATATAGTCGTTTAAAATTTAGAGTCAAAGCTTTGTCTTCTGTAAGTGACCTACCTAGTTTGAGTGGAGATTAGTCTGGATGTAGATAGCTTAAAAATACCTTCTTATAATTGAAACTCTTTTAAAATATCTCGTGAGAAACTAAAAAAAATTTAAATTTTCTTATACTTCCGCACCTTGGCAGGATTTTTATCTCATAGATAAACTTTTAAACAATTTATATATAATATTAAGATAAAAAGTTATATTTATCTTAATATTTTAAAATTTGAAACTAAATTTTTGATATTTTTCCATTAATTTTGCATTTAAGAAAATTTTAAAAATAAAGTCAACCGTTTATAACTCAGAGTCACACGAAATAAGTGGCCTATCCAACTTGAGTAGAGATTAGTCTGGATGTAGATAGTTTAAAAGTGCTTTCTCATAATTGAGAGCTTCTTAAAATACCCCGTAAGAAACTAAAAAAAATTAAATTTTCCTATACTTCCGCACCTTGGCAGGATTTGTACAAAGTGTTTTCGTAGATAAATTTTTAAATAATTTATATATAATATTAAGATAAAAAGTTATATTTATCTTAATATTTTAAAATTTGAAACTAATTTTTTGATACTTTTCTATTAATTTTGCATTTAACAAAATTTTAAAAATAAAGTCAACCATTTATGACTCAGACTCATGGACGGACCCATGTTATAGGGGAGCCCCTTTCAAATATTTTTTTTAAAAAAATTACTTATATAATTAAAATTTTTAAAATTACAAATATAAGTGACCCTCTTTAAAAAAAAATCCCTACCTTTAAAATTACAAATATTTTTTTGCATTTAGATGTTGGCCTCCGACCTCCTCTTAGAATTGAGTCTGACTCCGTCCCTGCTCAAACTCAAACTAAAATACAGTATTAGGCTTTTTTAAATAGCTCAATCACATCGTTAAGTCGGCTTACAAAAGATGATTTATGCATGCAAATCGTCTGCTGCCATGCATCTTCACACGTCGCCTTACCTGAGACTTTCGAGCACTCACCTGAGACTTTGGAAGGCTAGTCCAGACAAAACTTTTTCCTGCATTCACATTTTTAAGGATACTTCCGATCACAAACGGATTCGATTCAACTGATATTTATAAATTAAACGATAAATAAAATTTCGACAAATTCGAATATACAATAATAATAATATTTAATAAGATTTTTGTAAAAATACAAAGTCTAAATACCTTTCAGGTAATTTTGAGAGTCGATATGTTATTTATACTAACCGATAGATAAATCACCCTACTATAATTAAAGGTTTTCATAACGAAATGAGATAAAAGTGGAAAGTTTCATATTATATTTCATTTCATCATAAATAGTGAACATAAGAAACCTCCGATTTAGAGAGTTTAAGATGAAACGTAAACTAAGAAATATATATTACCTAATATATCCTCAATAATTTTTCTTAATACTAATTATTTCTTCTAACACTAACCTTCTTTTCCCATATTTATTTATTATGGTCCACAAAAATTATATAAAATTAATAATATTTCTATACTAATAATAATATTTTTATATTATTATTAATAAATTGTATATAATTAATAATATAATAAAATTTTTAATAAAATTTTTATTAATGAAAATAGAAAATATATTAAAGATTATTTTTTAATTGTTTAAATATATTTCTATGTAAATAAAAATATAAATACATTTTTTAACTATAAATCACATATAATAGAATAAAATGAAATTTATTAAAAATTATTAATAATAAATTGTATATAATTACTAATAAAATAATAAAACTTTTATCAAAATTTTTTATTATTTTAAAATAAAAATATATAAAAAGTTATTTTTAACGGTTGTGACTTAAACCATGACTTTTTAATTGGACATGATTTCTATTTCAAAATCATAATATTAAATCTCGTGTAACAACCATTTTAATATCAAGAGTATAATAGTCATTTATTATACATTAAATTACATTTTATCTATCTTTTAAATAACAATTCCTTGTATTACATTATGAACCTTTGTATCTTTTCCAAATAACTTTTGAGTGTAGTATATCCCATTTTATCGTAAGTCATTCAAATAACATCAAACTAAACAGTAACAAGATTTCAAGAAAAGATTCTTTTTACAGGGTCTAGATGGACGAAAACAGGAAGAGGAGCGGATCGAGTTTGGAGAAAAAAAGGATCAACTCAAAAAGTGATTGAAAAGGTGTAGTTGGAGCAGTGTACTTCCAGAGGGTAAAGCTAAGCTGAAAAGCTAGGGAGGAGGTTTCCATAGTTTCACACAATAATGTGACCAAAGCTTTCACTTTCTTTATTTTTTTGGTTATGGGGCCAATGGAAACAAAGAAAGGTGGGCAAATATGCAGAATTTTCTATAACTTTATGACCTTGTCTTTATCTTTCCCCCCACCAAGAAAAAGGAACCTATTCTGACGTAAAATCCATCCTATATATATAATTTTTAACATTAGACTAATGTTTATTTTTTCCGTATTCTAAGAGTGTCTCAATTATAGGAAGACACTTTTAAACTATCCACATTCAGACTAATCCCTAATTGATTTAGGTAGGTCTCTTGTAAGAGGCAAAGCTCTAGCTCAAGTTTTAAACGACTGCTATATGAGGAGAGTTTAAACCCACAACTTCACTTAAGCCACGATAGCTCATTACTAACTCACTTGAGCCCTGAAGTTACATTAGACTAATGTTTTAATATAAAAATAATTACAAAAAAACTTAATTAGTTCGGTTAGTTTAACCGTAAAAATCTTGACCCGTATAATTTTTCAGTTTTGTTTTCAACTTTTTAGTTTTATTTACTTTAATAATTTTATAAGTTAATTAAAAAATTCAAAATTTTGTTATTTTTAATTATACTTCGAACTTTAAAAAGTAACAATAAAATATTCAAACTTTCAATTTTTTCAATTCTAACTCGACGTTATCTGTTGTTCTCTTAATACTTTCAGCTATTTATTTTCTGTTTATTCTTCTGACGTCTCAAATTACACTCACATTACACGTCAAGTTTTTCTTTTTTAAATTATGTAACTTTTTAGTTCAGTTTTTAGCATTTCAGTTTTATTTACTTTAATAATTTATTGTTAAAAATGAATTAATTTATTAAATATGAGAATAATTAATTTTGAAATTTTAATTCGTTTAACAAATTTATAAATTTATTATATGTATTTAGAAAATAAAAACTACTAGTTCCACTCATATTTAACTAAAAAAGAAATCTGAACTAGCTTCCACAACATAAAATAAATTGTGTCCTGATCCTGATCCTTTACGCAAGCACAGGAACAAGTTAAGGATTAGTGTCTTAATGTTGTCCTCTAACCTCTCTACATCACCTTTCGCTGCTTAGCTAGCCACCACACGACACACACCCCACCCACCTGTCTTTTCTTGGGGGTTGCTTTTTATAACACCAATCAGGATTGCCGCCCATCATCGTCGTCATTATCGTTGTTAATTCTTGTTCCGGTGGATTAAGTGTCTATTAATTTATCTTATGTTCCAACACTAATGTCATGCCTTTTGAACCATACTCAAGTTCCAACCCTTTTGACGTCGAGGATTCCGAGATTAGAGGGATTATTGTTGTTTTGATGGACGGATGGATAGAGAGGGATACATGACGAATTGACGATAGATGTAACGGGAACAACCACTTTATACCTTATTATTAGTCTAGTGAATCGGAAATAATATTTTTATCAGTTAAAAATAGGATTATATATTTCTATATAAATATCGAAAATATTATTTTTATTAGTTAAATTTTGTTTTAAATAAAATTATACACAATTTATACAAATAAAATACTCCCTCATATCTAAAATAAGTGTCGTTTTAGAGAGATGCACACTTATTAAGAAAGTTAGTGAAATGTTTGATATACCCTTATTAATTGCATGTTGAGTTGTCTTAAAAATGTAATCTGTATAATTAGGATGTGAGAGAAATTAAAGGATAATTTTGGAAATAAAATTATAAACATGTATGAAAAATCGTGAACGACACTTATTTTGAATAATTAAAATCTCTCTAAAACGGTATTTATTTTGGATATGAGGGAGTATTAATCTTGTAATTAAATATTTTTTATCATTATATATATATATATATAAAGTAAAAGACATATTCCTCCAATGTGATTTAAAAATTATTCTTTAACTTTTTTAAAGGACCTTTTACTTTTTAATTAAAAATCTTTATTTTAAATTTCGATTAAGAAATAATGATAAATTATATGTAGATATAAATATGATATGTTAACTAATCAAATTTCCGTGATATATTAACCTAACTTCACCCTTAAACTAAATATGAACTAATTTAATTAAATTTTGAAATAAATAATTTAATATAATTATAGTAGAATCTAATTAGTTCAGTTTGATATTAAAAGTTGAATTGAATCATTACATAAGCAGTATTTAATTAATTTATAGATAATGCATGCTTCATGTTTATTTTATAAACAAAAATTAAAAAACACTTTTTTAAAATTTTAAGGATATATATATATATATATATATCATATGACATATTCCTTAACATATCGATGATATTCGAGAGTATACTCTATGAGGGTGGCATGCTAGAATAGTTAAACATTCGAAGCTCATTATAAAATTTTCATAAATCACACGCATATTACAGAAAAATCACTGATTAAATTAGGCTCATTTTTGTTTCATAAATATCGTAATTACAATTATTATTATACTTATTGATCAATCTCATTTACAAACATTTATATATATATATATATATATATACATATACAACAACAAGAATATTCGGTAGGAATCTGGCTGAAGAACAAGATTCGGGATATATATATATATCTTGTAATAAGAACATTTTTAAAATAAATGTTAAGTAAATCTCTAAATGTACATAGTAATTTTTAAATCAAATGTATTAAGTTTGACATGATTTAATTATAAAATAATTGTGTATAGTAATAAAGGGAAGTACCAAATAATAAATGAAGAGTTCTAAAATGTATTGGTTTAATCCAAGAATTCTAAACTTTAACGGGAGTAATAACAGTTTAATCACACAAAAATAGGTAGATAATGACGTTACTCTCTGTTAAAAGTAACGTCATCCTCGTAACGTTCCTATCTATACCTAACCGCGGTCACGCGACTTGTGTGACAGGCTAGACTTAACCAACCAAAACCGTCCACCTTTCCCTGGCCTCTTGTGCGAGAGCAACGTGTCTTCAACCCCCACGTGGCAGTCACCGGTTTCGGACTTTCAAATAAATCCAATTTAAAAATAAAAAATTCAATTTTAAAATTTATAGTTTAATTTAGTATAATATTTTTTGTTATTAAAAATTCATCAATTTATTAATTAATCAGTTAATTGTTATAAATTGATTAATTTTTTAAATTAAAATAAACTAATTAATTTTTATTTAACGATCTTTTTTTTTAATTAAATCAATAAGAATAAAATTTTCAATCATTTTAAAATTATTCAATATTTAAATACTTTTATAATGATTTAATACCCCTTAAACTTTTTAAATCCTTAAAAGTAAAAACTACAATCATTAGTATAAGTGCTTCTTTAAATGAGCTTTTGGAGATTAATAAGTTTTTTCCATTACAAAAGCTTATTTTTAATCACTTTTGTCTTTATAATTTACACATAACTTTTACAAACTCATCTTCCCGTTTATTATGTATTTAACTATTTACTCAACTTGAATATTTCAAGATAGTATTTAATAAACTTAATTTTTATCAAATTTTAATAAACAGATTATTAATTTAATTCATGTTATATCACGATAATATGAATTTATTAGATATTATATTGCTTTTTAAAAATACTAATAAAGATCTTAATATAATTATTTATAAATATTTTTTATTTGAAAAATATAAATAAGAGATAAAATATTAAAAAAAAACCTAATACTTTATAATTTTTTCAATTTATTGTCAAACTTTCTGAAATTTTTTATTTAGCGAAAATTTTTTAAAAATTTGTACAATTTAAATTTAAAATTTATTTTTGTTAATGCGACTATAAGTAATAATTTATAATATTTATTAGATTCGTCACATGAGTAAAAAAATTAAATTAATTTTTTAAAAAATTTAATATTAAATTAAATGATAAATAATTATCTTTATAAATAATAGAGGGGCAGTTTGGGGATTTAGAAGGGAGAGAGAGAGAGAGAGAGGCAGGGGGTTTGGTTTTGGTCTGTGGGTTAGGGGTCGAAGGGAGGAGAGATTAGGGATTTTAGAATATGTTCAGGAGAGAGGAAGCAGAGTACACGTGGGTCCCACTTCACAAGATTAGTGCTTCCAAATTAGGGAACATCTTTTGTGGGCCCAGAGTCAAGCTTTTTCTTCTTCTTTTTTTTTTATAAATATATTTATTTCTCTAACGGACGGTCAAACAGCTACTTTGTATCTACATATATATAACGTCATCTCGTCAACCAACGAAACGACGTGTCGTTTAACTGATATTGCCCGATGCGAGAACTTATCCATTAAAGAATAAAAGAAAGAACTTATACACATGTATATATATACACATAAGACGCTGAACATACTATTAATTTTCTTTTATTTTAAAAATAGTTTTTTTGTTTATTTAAATTTAGTTATAATATAATTTAATAAAATCTTTTTATGTAATTAATAATATTTTTAGATATTTAATTTTGTGAAATAATTGAAATAATAAGATCAAGTTAAAAATAATATTACTTAACAATATTTTAATATAATTTAAGATTTGGGTAAAATACAAAGATTATTTGAAATTTTTATTAATTTTTAAATTTCTCGAAAAATTTTCTTTTAATTTTTGGTTTTCTAAAAAGCTATTTATCCCAAATTTCGATTAAAAATGACGATGAAATATATACAGTATAAACATCATAATCGTATCAATCGAAATTAATTCTTAAACTTTAACAAATTAATTAAAATTGATTCAAAATAATAATTTATTATAATTATCTTCAATTAATAATTTAAATTTATTTTAATTGATTGAGTTCGAATTTAAAAGATAAGTTGAGTTATTATATTAGTGATGTTTTTAAGAGTAAAGTTTATATCGCACGTATCTCGTTATCAATTTTTAATCAGAATTTAAAAGAATAAATTTTTGTAGAATACTAAAAATATGATTTTTCTAAAAAATTTAAATGTGTTAATGAGATTTAATAAAACTTAATAGGAATATTACGGCAGGAACAAAAGATTTGTTTCTTGTAATAAGGAGTTGACATGAATGGGTGTTTTATGACATTTTAACACGTGTAAATGAGCTATTTAAATCTTAATTTAAAAATTATTAATCTATTGTGAATATTTAAATTTTATTTTAAAAATTATTAATCTATTATAAATCTACTCAACTCTTCTAAGTCTATATAAATGCGTAGGTGAGATTTAATAGTATTTAATATGAATATCATAACAAAAAAAAAAGATATGTTTCTTTTAATAAGGAAATGGACATGAATGGGTGTTTTATAATATTTTAACACGTGTAAATGAGTTATTTAAATGTTGTTTTAAACATTATTAATCTATTAAGAATCTATTCAACTCTCCTCTTCTATTAATAAATATATATGTAATTGATTGACACTATATGTATGTATTCATATGACAATCTCTTATATATGTACAAAAGAAACTAAGATAGATAAATGCAACATTAATGTGAGTCATTTAGAAGTATCCTCTCTATTAAACACTGGTTAGAGGTAAGACTGTATATTACTAAACCTCCTCATATCTCGTGTATTGGCAGGATTTATACTAGCCAATTTTTGTCTTACTCATTATAAATTGGTGGAGTCAAATTAGATGTAACAAATTATTATAAGACTAAACTAAATTTAATTGAATTGAATTCGAATATTCAAATTTAATTTGATTTATTTTCACCCCTAATTTCATTGAGGTGAAAGCTTTTTCAAAATTCCTCCACCACTAGTTGAACTAAGCATAGAGGGTAAAACTGATAATGGTTGACCTCACGATTAAGTCACCGTTTCACTACAATAGTTTAAGCTATTATATAAGGTTAATTTAATTAGTTTTATATATTAACTAACACACCCCTTTAAGTGAAAATCCTTTGGACATGATACTTGCATAGACTCACTCTACCTTGTGCTGAATAATAGGTGGCTGGTAATATTTGAACCCACGACTACTTGGTCACAAAAACTCTAATACTATATTAAGTGATTGTTTTACCACAATAGTTTAAGTTATTGTATAAGCCTATAAGGTCAATTTAATTAGTTTTATACATTTACTAATACTCACAACTTCTATTTAGGCTTGAGCTTGAGGTAGTAGGCTTAACCGCTTAAGTCTGAACCTAACCTAACCTAACCTAATCCGAATCCTGGCCAATTCGGTTGGATTGATATGTTTTTGTTATGGTATTCGTGTCATTTAATTTTATTCATATATTTATATAAATTTTGCATAAATATGTAGATAAAATTTAAATAAAATGTAATAAAAAATTGATTAATTGAAACATAACCTAATAATTACCTTTGAAAAAGAGAAAAGAAAAAGGCTTAAGTATGTATTAGGAGGCACGGAGTGGTTGTCCCCATTTACGTGTGCCACTCTCCATCTCATTTCTCTATTAAATGTTAATAGAGATGATGGGCGTCCTTATAGGGCTCACGCTCGCGTGAAATCTTAATTATCATCGGGTCGAATTTAAAGTGGACTCAATTGTAGTGATCAGCCTCCTTTATTTTTCGGCGAGATGATCAATGATATTTAAACCCATAATTCAAGGAATTAATGAACTGTTTATTCGAAACTAGATTGTTATATCTCGGCATATTTATAAAGAAAGTAACAAATGTGCTGACTGACTAGCGAACTATGCAGAGCAGTTTGTGATAGGCCCTACTAACTTAGATACTACATTTATCGGGTGCCAATTTATCCTTCTTAAAGATATGTCGGGCTTGGTCTCTTTCGATTCGTTTTGTAATCTGTTTTCTTTCTTTTTTATTAAAAAAAATGTTAATTGAGATGGTACTGGGTGATATTGATGAAAGGAAACAGCGGATTTGATCCCTGTAATGGAACTATATTTTCTTTTTTCTTTTTTTTTCCATGATGTGGTAAGAATAAACTGTAAAGGTTGGTGAGATGTCAGGAACAGTTCTCCCAGTAGTGAGAAATTATAGCTTCTGGACATGCGCACCCGTACTCAGTACTGCTTCATTTCCTTAAATTGTGACTATTTCACTTTTGAATGCTTGCCCTAACAAGTCAGAGCATTTTCCATGTTACCTTCGAATTGTCAATCAACTATCTCGTCACAACAGGACAGTTGGAGTTGGGCTTGGGCATATCCACACGCCACGCGTGTTATTGTCTTTGAGTTTTAAGGTATCTCACGTGTCTTTACTTGTAATGATAAGGAGTTCGAGTTGGATGTAGTTAGGTTACATTACAATAATTTTGCATTTCTTTTCTTTTTATTAAAATAATATAATATATTATCATAAAGATCAAAGTTTTCGCATCCTTATGCATCCTTTCGTTTTGAGAAGATATGATCATGTAAATAGTCCCGTTTGATCGTTAGCTTATCAGTTATTTTAAGTGATTGATTCAGATGATCGACTTTAGTTATTTAATTTATTTAGTTATTGACTGATTAGGATCACTGATTCAATCTAATAAACTAATTTATGAAAAGCTCCAAATGTGAAGCGTTTTGAACTAAACAGCTAAATTAGCTATTTGATACTCTTAAATTTTGGCTACCCTCTGTTATCATTTATGTTATTTCACCCCATGATTAGCCATCATTGTCATTATCATTATCATTATCATCATCATAATCTGAAGTTTCGCAATAAAGCAAAATTTGAGGGTCCTGATATATTGTAGAAAGACTGTTTCTAATAGATCCACCATAGAGGGAGTAATTTAAATGATTGCATGGAGTTGGTTTTTTGGTTTGGATTTTGCTTGCTGTGTTTGGATTTTGTTGTTATTATTATTATTAGATTTTGTTGTTATTATTATTATTAAAATTATAAATTTAATTTTTATAGAATTAAATATTTAAAATATAAATCATTATAAAAATATTCGACAAAATATTAAGATATATAATATTCATACCCTTATAATTTTTTAAGTCATGTCCTTATAAATTATTTTTCACATAAATAACTAATATTAACCAACTAATTTTACCAAACTTCAAATGATAAACAGTTAATACAATCTGCTAGTTAACTCAACTGATATAATTAACTATCAGCTAACAGTTAATAACTAATAGAATCAACTGATTGCTAATCAGGGTTATAATATTTCTTTTATATTTTACAAATAAGCTATTTTTGTATCTTAAATATGTAATTTTATAATCATAAAGGAATGATTGAAAATATATTATATTAACATATATTATTTAAATATGAGTTAATAATTTACCCACATAAAGTTCCAGAAAAAAGTAAAGATAAAAAAGAGAGAAAAAGGTTGATATGAATGCCACCCAAAGAAATGACAAGAAGAGGAGAAGTTAGGAGTGAACTCTCATGCCCATTATAAGCCTAACAACATTCACTCAACCAAAAATATACTTCCCACTCCTGAAAGTGCAGACAAAGTGTCAGGAAGATTAAATGACACGTGCCTGTTGTTTATTGGGTGGGAATGACAGTACCCCATTGGTCAGTGAAAATATTTATGTTTTGATATATATATTTTTTGACCTTTTCGGGACAAAAGATTCCTCTCCCTGTTGCTTTAGACCATACACAACTGCAAGTGGACAATACACGTGGGTCCCTTCATTTTCTCGTCCCGGTTTTTCGCACCTACTTCAAAATGAGTAAGAGAATTTGAAAAAAGTAAGGTTCGTAAGAGAAAAGACGAGAGTTGTACCCGTAAGTTAGGAGAATTAAAGACGATTTTGTTGTCTCGCCTATCTTAAGGTATACATACTTTCAATCGGACTTTGTGTAATCGATAATCTAGTCCAAATGATCAAGTGCTTAATTGCCTAGATTTAAGACGAGCATGCTTCATACTCACCTCTTCTGAAAATTTTGTAAGAAAATTTATGACAATCTAAGAATATTTTCTACTTTGTCTAAGTGTAGGATGAGTATGTTCTACACTCGCTTTTTATGAGGATCTTGTGTATCAAAAAGTCTATGACAATTTGGAACTGTATTTAAACAATTTTCACTATTAAATTTACCAAGTTAACGGGGAACATGCTACACCATTCAAAATTTTAAAAATAATTTACTAAATTATATTTTTAGTAAAAATTATTAAAAATCAAATAATAATAATAATACAATTAAAATATCTTGATAAATATTTAATAATTTTTGAACTCTCCCAATTATAATACTTTTTAATATTCAAAATTACACTATAATAATAATAATATTTTCCTTTTATCGAGTTTTTTATTAGTTTCAGTTCTATCATTATTATCATAATATTATTATTATTAGTATTTTGTATTTGTATCTTTATTATTTGTATTCGGTATTATTATTATTTGCGATTTATTATTCTTACTTTCTTTTACTTATTTATTTTGTTAATCTGTATCACTATTTTCTGTAAAATCTGCATGCGGGTTTGCGAAAAACAACTTCTCTACTATATAAGGGTAAGGCTACATATTATCAGAAATCTTCAGATTCTGTTTTAATTCAGGACTTTAAATTAGGTGTGATGATGATGATGATGAAATAAAATTATAAGTAGATATTTTCTTTAAAATTCATTAGCAAACAGGTAATTTTGTTATAAATTTATATAATATTTATTTAATTACAATTAAATATGTAATTTGTATATTAATATTTTATAATATAAAATTTTAACTTTTTTTAGAATACATTAAATTTTAAAATTTTGTTTTTCAAAGAAAATATTAAAGTATAAGGTGAATTCAAGTGATAGAGTAAAGTGAAGGGAATTAGAAGGACACCTTATCTTTAAAATCTCGCGAGATTAACGATACGAAAGTTGATGGGTACCCTACCACACCTGGCGCACGGAAGAGCACAGCACTGCGAGTACAGAGAAAGACGTGAAGAAAGTAGGAGTAAAGCAAACCCGAGGTTAAAGTGCGCCGGGGTTGAGTTAACTGTGCGCCTCACTGATCCACTTCACATCCATCCAAGCCTGCCTGTTAATAGCACGACAAGACCACTTCCCTCGTAAAAACACAACAGCCTTCCTACCAAGCGTCGGGAATAACGCCGTTAGTCTGTCTCGAGTGGGAAGGAACCCCAAAGTACCGCCAGTTCGCTAACGGCAACGTTAACTCCGTTTGTTGAGAAGCTGCCTTTAATAAATTAGCCACATTCCTTCCTTCCTGTCGCTTTATATATGGTCCTTCGTCCACCGGCTGAAAAGGTCGAGTTACCGGTGATTGCCGGTGGAGGGGGACTGGTTAGAAATTGACCGCGGTTGAAATGATTGTGCGCAGTTTTTGACTAGTCTGGTTAAGTCTCCACCACTCCCCAGAGCCAACAGACAGAGAGAAAGAGAGAGAGAGAGAGAGAGAGAAAGAGCAGAGTACTGTGCGACTGCAACGAGCTGCAATTTCTGGCGCAAGCAAAGCCTGTGGTGGTTGCAGAGGACGGAGAAAGTGACTCGACAGAGATAGAGAGAGAGAAGGGAATTGGTGGTTATATCAAGGTAATTGGTGGTGAGAGCGTAAATTTGTGGTTTCTACGAGGTTTCTGTAATGGAGAGATAAACAAGTGAGGGAGAAAGATTGAGATGGTTGATTTGAGAGGAGATTTATGGTTGATTCTGGGAGAGTTTGGGTTTGTGTATGTAGAGTAGAGATCTGAGCTAAAGAACGAGAGATTTATGGCTTCTTCTGACGTTTCTATTAGAAATAACGGTGGTACTGTTAGAGGAGATTGCTTTTCTTCTGGTTATAGCGAACCTAACGACGGGAGGAGTGGCATGGAGGGGCAAAATGTTCATTCTACGCATTCAAAAGGTAAACTCCGGCCTCGATTTGTTTTTGTTATCCGTGAATTAGAGGTGATCTGTGCTCAAAATTTGCCTCCGTTTTGGTGCTTTGATTGCGTGACTCTGACGGCGCGTGTCGCTCAGACGCTGATGCGGCTCTTTATCGGGAGCTATGGCATGCTTGTGCCGGTCCTCTGGTCACCGTTCCCCGACAGGGAGAGCGCGTGTTTTACTTCCCTCAAGGGCACATTGAACAGGTCTGCTTTATAATCTTGTCCTAAAATATTTCATCGAGATTTCCTGATTTAACCGTTAGATATTACGTTTATTTTTCTCAATTTTCGTTTATTAGTTGGTTTTGATTTTCTCCTCGTTTTAGGTTTAGATAGTTCCATCACAAAATTATATAAATCTTCATCATGGGTCTGATTTGCGTCCTTGTACTTTCTGTTCTTTTCTGCTCATGGACTAAATCATTTATTATCGATATGGATTAGGTGGAAGCGTCCACAAACCAGTCAGCTGACCAGAAAATGCCAATCTATAATCTTCCTCCAAAGATCCTTTGTCGCGTTGTCAATGTTCTGCTAAAGGTGTGTGATGAGAAGACTTGGGGTTTGGATTCCTTTGCATCTTCGAGGGGTTCCCTTTAATTTCAAGTGTTTTTATTTTACTTTCAAGTTTTTGTGATTATCTTCTCATATGTATGCAATTACCAATTGTAGGCTGAACCAGATACTGATGAGGTGTTTGCACAAGTAACTTTACTTCCTGAGCAGAACGTAAGTAACTGCATGGTTTTTTGTTGTATATGCGGAATTAGACCCATTAGTGACCGTTTGGAGCTAAATTGTTCCTGTTTTATGCCATGTTTTAATGTCAGCAAGACGAGAATGCAGTGGAAAAGGAGCCTTCCCCATCACCTTCACCACGGTTTCATGTGCATTCGTTTTGCAAGACCCTGACCGCCTCAGATACCAGTACTCATGGCGGATTTTCAGTTCTGAGACGACATGCTGATGAATGTTTGCCGCCGCTGGTTAGTTGCAGCTTTATAGCTCGTGACAAGTGGTGACTCGAATTTTCTCAAATTAACAATAGTGTTTAAAGTGATGAAGTTTTTGGTTTGTGGCAGGATATGTCGAGGCAGCCTCCCACACAAGAATTGGTTGCTAAGGATTTGCATGGAAATGAATGGAGGTTCCGCCATATATTTCGGGGTAAAAGAGTTATATGCTTGGCTCACATAATTAGTTGTGTTTTATGTCCCCTTTTGGCCCCCTCTACGAATTGATATTTACCCAATTTAGTTGTGGGAGCGAGGCATATCTTTTGAATCAATCCCTAATTCACATCATATTGATGGTCTCAGGTCAACCTAGAAGGCACTTGCTTCAAAGTGGTTGGAGTGTATTTGTGAGCTCCAAAAGGCTTGTTGCTGGTGACGCTTTTATATTTTTAAGGTTGGTAGTTCTTGCTGTACTTGGTGGATTATTTCCTAGCTCATTTCTAAATTGTCTAAAACGGGTTATTTTGGGACTTGACTTTTAGAGGCGAGAATGGAGAACTTCGAGTTGGTGTTAGACGAGCAATGAGGCAGCAGGGCAATGTGCCATCATCCGTCATATCTAGTCACAGCATGCATCTTGGAGTGCTCGCCACAGCCTGGCATGCAATCACGACAGGGACCATGTTTACTGTATATTACAAACCAAGGTACCTTTTTTGACTTCTTGTAATAACTTGCTTAGTTTGGTCAGAATTCAGCTAAAGTTTGGGAATTCGATACCTTCAATCCACAAACAATCTCACACCCTCCCCCAGGGCTGGCCCATTATTAAAGAACTTGTTGACTATAATAAACCAACCTAATATGTTGGTTCTTCATTGGTTTTTCTGCTTGTATAACCTGTTTGTTTGATACAGGACAAGCCCGGCAGAGTTCATAGTTCCATTTGATCAGTACATGGAATCCATGAAGAATAACTACACTATTGGGATGAGGTTCAAAATGAGGTTTGAAGGTGAAGAAGCTCCAGAACAAAGGTATTATTGCTTCTAGGAAGTTTAGTTGAAATTTGTGTCTATAGATTTACTTGTGAATTTTGAGAGTTGGATTGTTTTGATCATCGATTGATTTGTGTTGTAGGTTTACTGGGACAATTGTTGGAAGTGAAGATGGTGATCCTGAAAGGTGGCGGGAGTCCAAATGGAGATGCCTAAAGGTATCATTCTTGTGCCAAAAGTTGACCTGCATTAATTCCTTTATGAGGGCTAAAGAAATCAAATTGCATTTGTTGTGGTTAGGTGAGGTGGGATGAAACATCAACCATACCACGACCAGAGAAGGTCTCGCCCTGGAAAATAGAACCTGCACTGGCTCCTCCTGCACTAAATCCCCTTCCAATGCCCAGACCAAAGAGGCCCCGAGCTAATGCGGTGCCCTCATCCCCCGACTCATCTGTTCTAACTAGAGAAGGTAATAGCTGTGGAGTTTTGTTCTAGGCATTTTCCTAAGGTTCCATGTACTTCCAATCAGGTTTGAGTGTGCTTCCCTTATATGTTCTCAGGTTCATCCAAGGTGAATGTAGATCCTGCACCAGCAAGTGGGTTTTCTAGGGTCTTTCAAGGCCAAGAATTCTCGACCTTGAGAGGTGACAATATTGAGAAGTCTGTCATCTGGCCACCTCCAGCTGCTGATGAAAAGGCTGATGTGGTTTCTGTATCAAGAAAATACGGATTGGATAACAGGATGGCCTCAGGGAGACAGGAGTTTACTTATACAGATTTACTATCAGGCTTTGGAGCAAACTCTGACCATGGATTTTGTCCACCATTCATTGATCAAACAACAGGAACTGCAAAAACAGCAAGAAGACATGTAATAGATCAAGATGGCAGGCTTAACTTGCTTGCAAACCAATGGTCCTTGGTGCCTTCAAACTTGACACTCAAGTTGTCAGAGTCGAGCACAAAGCTTCCTGCACCCAATGGTGATATGACTTGTCAACCACAGAGTAATGCTAGATGCAGTGCATTCAGCGAGTATCCCCAGCTTAATGGTCACCGTATGCAGACATTGCATGGAAATTGGTTGATGCCTCCACCACCAAGTCATCTCGATAACCATGACCATTCAAGAGATCTTGCTACCCAACCCATGCTGGGGCAAGAACAGGAGAATGGAAAATCCATGGATTCAAATTGTAAGCTCTTTGGTATTCCCCTCATCAGTAGTCCTGTTACACCAGAGCCTCCAGTCTCTCATAGACATCTGAGGAATGAGCCAGTGGTGCCCATGCACTCCTTGAGTCACCAGCACTGTCCAATTGAATCCGATCAAAAGTCCGAACAGTCCAAGGGTTCCAAAATGGTTGATGACATTGAATATGAGAAACAATATCTTTCTGCAAATCATCGCACTAGAGAGACCCGGGGAAAGGTTCAAAATGGTTCTACTAGAAGTTGTACTAAGGTTATTTTTCTGTTTCTTTTGTTGATGCTTTTTCAAATGCTAAGGAGGTGATGGTTAAATGTGCTAAGACTTGGTACTTTTCTTCACAAACAGGTTCATAAGCAAGGAATAGCACTTGGTAGGTCAGTTGATCTTGCAAAATTCAACAACTATGAAGAGCTGATCAAGGATTTAGATAGATTGTTTGAATTTGATGGTGAGCTAATGGCGCCCAAAAAAGATTGGCTGATTGTGTACACTGATGATGAGGGTGATATGATGCTTGTTGGAGATGACCCTTGGCAGTAAGGATTTCACATATTTGCTAATTACTTTTATTTTGAACTAGTCAATGACACACAATTCATGTGATTTACCTTGGCTGACTGCTGGCAATCATTGCCTAACATGACAGGGAATTTGTTGGCATGGTTCGTAAGATTTTCATCTATACCAAAGATGAGGTGCAGAAGATGAATCCCGGTACGCTGAATTCAAAATGCAACGATAACGTGCTGGATCCAGATGATACGGATGCAAAGGAAGTGAAATATCAGCGACTTCCATTGGCATCTACCCCAGAAGATTGTTAAGTTTGCATCCCTTATGCTGTAGGTATGTTGGTTCTTTTGTGTTCGTCATAAAAAAAAGCTTTTTTTCAAGCTATCCAACATTGAGGTCATTTAGATGACAACAACCACAATGAAGATCGCTGGTGGTGGCTAATCTTTTTTCTCTTTTCACAGCAGGTAAGCAGCCGCCATTCGGGCAGCAGCGCTTTGATCATTTTAATTTGGATAATATTTGAGTTTGTGGCGAGTATATGACAAATCAAGATGGCGAGTTTGCTGGTGTCTCGGAAATGGATGGCACAAAGTTAAAATATATCCAATTTTGGACATTTTTATGGACTTTTTAGTATTGTAACGATGCTCTGTTATATACATAAATATCAAAACACGTGTACCCCTTGAGCGAAAGGCAAATCCTACAGCTTATAGCCTTTGCTTTTCTTCCCCAAGCACCCACCCTGTACATAAGCTGTTTTTACCCTCATCCCACCTCCTAATGTAAAGTTTTTATATATCTAGTGTTGTCTTTTAGCAGGCGTATCCTCAACTTTACATAACTCTTGTTTCTTTTTATATTTTCGACTTATCTGTAGTTGAATTTTTACTTGGATTTGGTCGTTGCCTCGTTGGGTCACAAGAATATGATTACAGTCTATCGTGGGTCATGGGCACTTTTATGAAGGTAAGCAAGTGGCTGTGAGTAGACTTGCAGGAACTGACCAGACCCACCAGTCAGTTTGAGTCCCTTACGCAGGTTTCTCAGTAATTGAAAGTGATGTTGCCAGTTCTTACCATGTGGATTGCCGGGCCACTGGCTTATGACAGGAGAAACAATGCTGAGTGGTTCGTATGCAAGGAAAGGATAAGGATGAAAATTGAAACTGTCGTTATTCGTGTTCCTAATCCGCTATTGAGGTAAGCTGTCCGAACCCGACAACTACAACTTCTTAATCTTAGGCATGGGTGAGGGAAGGGTCATGGCAGGTGGACTGAAACGAAAAGCCTTATGCTTAGCCATTTCAATAAGACTTTGAATGGAGAAAAACGTGCCATGCTTTAACCGTATTCAGTTTGGCTTCGTGACAAAATCCGCTTCTTTGGGATGGTTGGTGGAAAAGATAACAACGTAGGACTGGGTAAGGTAGGTAAGGTGGTTATAAGTTAGTTCTAATCCACAACAAAAACAAAAGGATAAGTGTTGTAGATATGAGAATAATCATGTTTAGTAATCTTTTAAGAAACAAAATCTGGGCTAGTGCTCCTTTGAGTTAATATGAGTTATCGCTGGATTGAATTAAAAGTGAACTCCAGCGGTGCTGAATCTCCTGTCTTCCTCGGTTATCTGATCGATCAAGGACTCTTAATCCTCTAATCATGGCCATTAATGAATTGTTTACTAAGAACTGGACTGTTGTACATCGATATATCTATCGAGAGTGCAACAGATTTGCGATATATCGAGAGTGCAACAGATTTGCAAACTGGCTCGTAAACTTTGCATAACATTTTGATTTCGAAATCACTATTTTTGATACTACATTTATTGGGTGTCACTATCCTTTTAGAGGATATGTCGGGCGTGTTTCTCTAGACTAATCATGTGTAATATGTATCTCTAGACTAATCATGTGTAATATGTATCGTTATTCTTTCCTTTTAATAAAAAAAGGACATGTTATTAATATTTTTTATTTTTATTAAAAATTTGCACGCTTGAAATTTAATTAAATGATGATAATATACGTGATAACTCAATTTTAATTAGTTTAATTTGATTTTAAAAATTGAATTAAATTGTTATATAAATAATATTTGAATGATTAAATGCACTATAAAGGAGAAAATGACATAAAAATCTCTGCAGTAGTGTTCAGCAGAACTGAGTCCTAAAAGTCAGCCAACTACGTTAAAATTGATTCATTGGCACTTAAGTTTAAAAATAGTAAAAGACAATAGGAGTTTTGCCCAGTCCAGGTAGATTCCTCTCCAAGTTCTTACAGAATACTACCATGGAAATCAGCAGAATCCAGAAGCACTGCTTTAATTTGTTCAGGATGCACATCCAGCCCTTCTTTGCATTGCTAAGAAAATGGAAGAACCCAAGTCAGTTAATGGAATTTGTAGCTCAATAAGTTTGATGAACAGAGAAAACAAAGACGAAACTTTACCTCGGCTCGGAAGATATCCATGGCGAAGCCATTAAAACAGCTGATGACGGCTTGCTGGATATCAAGTCCAAGGTTGTCCAAAGCCCTCATCATGGAAAGTAGAAGACCTGGTCTGCGCCCACAGAACATGTGGATGTTTACACCCCTTCCTTCTCTTGCTCTTACTTCAACCTGAATGTGAAGATGACATTGACACAGGTAATTTTGAAATATCATGGACTTGATTCCAGAAAAGGTTGTAATAAACTTAGCACAAGAAGTGTTTACTCTTGCTGGTTGACCATTTGAACTTGGTATCGAGTTCGAGTTCGGGCAAAGTTTATCGCTGATATGGCTAGGCAGGGCCGACAGGGTGGGTGTTAATGGGTAAGAACTCGTTGTAGGTGTCAATGCAGAACCAGGAAGATTTGATTCTAATTCATTGTGGAGATCATTGATTCTTTGCAGAAGTTCCTTCAAGTACTCAATTGCATCCCCGAGGATTGAGGCTCTATCCATCTGTTAGCAAAAGAACCACAATTTTACACTAGCAGGTCTTAGAAACAGCTTGAGATTATTTGATCAGCAGTAAGGCATCTGCTTGAACATAAAAGCTTCATGAGTGGCATAATATTCGAGGTCATATTACCAATCAGTGAACAAGAACAAACGGTTTACGAAAATACATAACCGGAAAGGTTCCGGTGAGGAAAGGAGAGGACTAACCTTGTTGTGCAACACACTATGATTGAATCAGTCTGCATAAAGGAAACCTACTCGAAACATACATTATTTATCGATGCAACTATGCAAAACAATCTGATCTTCAATGTTATGCAGACAGCCTCTGAATTTGTTAGTCCAATAGGATTTAGTAAGACTTCAAGTACCCCAAACATTAACCTTTTAAAAAAGAATGTAATAAATGTAACAAGAAAGAAAACAAATCTACCACCAAAACATAGAATGGCAATGGAATGGATATCAGTTTTAGAAAAATCGAAAGCCTTTTCCAGATGATAATCATACTTCGATCAAACTAGATGCAAGGTTTCATTAAAATTGGACAAAGTTGCAACTTTGTTTGGTAAGCAGCAAAAACAGGATTCAATAGGGTATCTTCATCGCATAGTAGCAAGAAGATCAGTAAAATTAGAGACAAACAAATGTTACAGTGTGTAGATTAGGCAAATGATGTACTTAAACCTGAAACATAAGCTATAGGATTTAAATCTCAGAAAAAATGAGTAAAGACTCCAGCTATCCTGTATGAATTTGCATGATAAGCATCATTAGTTTGTTAAACCAAAGATATCCAAAAACACAGGACTTAATCCTGAGTTCGGTAGTCATCAAAGAGTATGGCCACATATGAAACAGACATAATGCTCATGCTAATGTTCAAAGTTCAAGCTTAAATCTCCTCTAGAGATGCAGCTAAAAAGATAAGTCTCTTGAAGGGAGAAATTTCAAAAGCTTATGGTGAATTACAAACTTTAATTCAGTGTCCATGTGAGAGGAATTAATACAGCTTTGCATCTGAGACATGCCAAACACAAGATGAAACAGGTAAAGAATAAAGAACTAAGCTTTCACACGCAAACAAAATTAAGGACACTCCATATCACAAGAAAAGTGTGCAGAACAGAAGTTCTTACTTTGCTGATCTTTGGGACGACAGACCTAAGCATGTAGAGCCTATCATTGAGCTTCTTTCGTCGTCTCCTCTCTGCCATCAAGTTCTTAGCAGGAAGCCCTTTTCTTTTAGCTTTCTGACCACCATTACCATCACCTTGAATGCTACTATTTGCATTTGAGTTATCCCCACCAGGTTTACCAATCTCTTCCAACTTATAATTATCAGTTAACTCATCAGAATCATAGTTCAGACCAGACCCGTCCATGCTCAAATCCTCAATTCTACTACTCTCTGGTATCGATTTCTTCCTTTCATGACCTTCATTCGATGGAGTCATTTCTACCTTTCCTTTATCTCTCTCAATCCTACCACTTAAATCCCCTAAGCTCCCACTATCAGCTAGGTTCTTCCTTAAGGCCGCTCTCTTTTGAAACAAAGTGGGCTGTGCACCAGTTGAAGGGAAAGTTTCAAGAGGCCTCAACAATTTAGACCTATTCATGAACATATTAGTACCTGGATTCTCATCAAAGTCCCTGAAACCCGTGAACCCAGAACCATTTTCACAAAATTGGATGATTCGGGTTGTCAATGATTGTGGATCAGTGCAAAAATCAGAAGTTACAATTTGGTTATGCGAGCAAAAATCAGCGAAACCACCCAAAGCTCCATTTCCCCTGTTCAGGAAAGTCGAGGCATTTGTGGTTGTTGCAGGTGTTGCTTGATGCTCAAGGAACCCAATTTCTCCCAAATCGAACCCATTCTCTAAAGGGTTGTTAGAGACTCCATTAAGGAGTGAAGTTAAGTTAGGCTTTGCTTGCAAAAAGTAGTTAACTTGAGATGGGTCGAGATTGTTAAAAACAGAGGAAGATGGTGAACAAGAAGACGAGGAATCAACTGGATGCAGCAATAAATTATCTGGTTCACCAAGATTTGGTGAATAACTGATGTCTCTGATACTATCTTGGTGGTTTTGTATTGAAGCATTAGTATTCACGTACCAGTCATCTTCTACCTCAAGCATGGATTTTAATGTAGAAAGCGAACCCATTTCTTCTTTGCTCTCCATGAAACCACAGCTGCTGTTAATGTTGTTATTTGTGGTCGATTCGTGCTCGTCTTTATCCTCCATCGTCCAACCACTGCCATTGAGCCCAGAAAGCATCTTTCCTTCTATATTTCTCGAGAAAATGTGGGAAGAAGAAGGAACAGAGAAGGAGTTAAAAAGGAGACAAGAGTGAAGCAGACGTTGCAAAAGGAAAAGGGCAATGCCTTTTTTCTATTGCAAGAAGCAGAGAGAAAAAGATGCCTACTGCTATACCTTGGAACGTTACACTAATCACTACTCCATTTTTGGCTGTACATGGAATCTCAGGATAACAGTAGGTCCACATCACTTTTCTGCAACTTCTTAAACTGATGCACTTTTAAGGAACAGAGACAAATTTAGTTAAACATGATACATATCATGACTTGTTTAGTAACAGAGGAGATGGGTACGGATTAACAAATCAGAATAGGAAAATTCATTATTACAACTTACCGAGTAAATTCAAAATTTTTAAGTGAAAAAGATTAGCTTATTAAATTTGATTTGATGATTTGAATGTGAAATTAGAAAATTTTTAACATTTCAATACAATTTTGAGTCTCGTAAAATTCATAAATACGTAATCTTACCTTTAATTAATAAAATATTCGTTATTGATAAGTTCAGATGAAAAATAATAATTAATTGAATTATTTTATAAAATAAAATTAACGAAATAAATTATATTTAATTGAATTATTAATCTCAAAATTTAGGATTTACGTCATTTATTATCAATTTTTTTAAAATATGTCTTTTATATAATTTTATTTATCTAAAAGAGTATTTCATTTTTTAAAATTATTTACAAAATATCTGAAATCAATACCTCAATTTCAAATTGATTGAATTTTGAACTGGAGTTGAATCCAAAGTCAATATGAAGTTCAATCCAAAAATATTAAAAAATCCAATTCTGTGATAATCTCGTGATAAAAATAATAATTTAAGGTGTTAAAGAATAACTTAACATAGAACTTTTTTGCTTAAAATTACAAGGTAAAACATCTTGGCATCATTACAATAACCCTAAAGATTGTGAAGATACATAGTTGAGTAATTGAATTACTCTCTTTCTTTAAGTTTACTTCCAAGTAGAAATGAGTGGATTAAGGTTAAACTTATACTCATTAAGGTCCATAATTGAAAATATTCACAAATTAGATTAACGTATTTAAACCCGAGTTTGTTTGAGATTTAAATCTATTTATTAAGACTAGTTAAAACATTCTTAATCTCAACTAATTCGAACTCGGTTTAAATAATCTTAAATTGATTTAATTGCAAATTTGTAATTTTTTTATTTTGAATTAAATTAAACTATATATTTTTAATTAAATCAGTCGACTTTTTTTTTTTTAAGAAACTGAGCGTATTTATTGAGATATAGCTGCATCACACGTTAGAGTGACTAACAAAAAATCAAGTGGCATGTCCCAACTAAGCCTATTGGAAAACTAGTAGCTGATTTAGATAACAAGTGAGCTATCATATTTACATGGCCTGGAATCCAGTTAAAAGTAAATGATTGAAAACCACTAGAAGTTAATTTGCAAACGTCCAAGATCGCTTCCAGCTCATTGATGCCATTTCGTGATCCATGAAACTACTGCACTAATTGAAAACAATCGGTTTCCACCTCCACAGTTATAAAGCCAAATTGTATCAATCAAGATAAGACTTCTTTGAAAGTAATAACTTCAGCAATAAGAGGAGTATAATTGGAAGTAAAGAAACCAGAAAGATAATTAACAAACTGACCTCTTGCTTATCTTATTATTACGCCATATGATATAGTCCCCTAAACAGACTGAATTGCAGCATTAAAATTGTACTTTACAGCTCCTTCAGTTGGACTTGACTAGCGAACAACATGTTCGTCGGTTTTTAATCTTTGATTTAAATACATTTATTGTATAGAGTGTTTTTTTTTTGTTAGCCCACGAGGTGTCCTAAAAGGGTTCCAACTATGAAAAGACGCCTTTAAGCCATCCACTCCTAGACTAATCCCCGCTCGCACCGGGTTAGCCCGTAAGGGGTAAAGTGCTGGCCAAATAAATTTCTTCATTTTCAGGACTCGAACTCGAGACCTCTAGTTAAGGAATGAAAGTGCTGAACCGCTCACATCACCCTATTTAGTTGTATAGAGTGTTATTGACAGTGCATGTTCTAAAAGTCTAAAACCATCCAAGCATCTCGTGAACCGTTTTACTTCACACCGCACCTAATCCAATCA
>JANVCQ010000007.1:29931335-29955481 GCA_025531925.1 Erythroxylum plowmanianum | reverse complement strand
ACCAGAAAGATAATTAACAAACTGACCTCTCGCTTATCTTATTATTACGCCATATGATATAGTCCCCTAAACAGACTCAATTGCAACATTAAAATTGTACTTTACAACTCCTTCAGTTGGACTTGACCAGCGAACAACATGTTCGTCGGTTTTTAATCTTTGATTTAAATACATTTATTGTATAGAGTTTTTTTTTTTGTTAGCCCACGAGATGTCCTAAAAGGGTCCCAACTATGAGAATATGTCTTTAAACCATCCATTCCTAGACTAATCTCCGCTCGCACCGGGTCAGCCCGTAAAGGGTAAAGTGCTGACCAAATAGATGTCTCCATTCCCATGACTCGAACTCGAGACTTCTGGCTAAGAAATGAAAGTGCTGAACCGCTCACACCAACCTATTTGGTTGTATAGAGTGTTATTGACAGTGCATGTTCTAAAAGTCTAAAACCATCCAAGCATCTCGTGAACCCTTTTACTTCACACCGCACCTAATCCAATCAAAACCTTAACTCCCATGGGTCCCCCCTGGTGGTTTAAGGTGAGTTCAATGTATTCTAATTTAAATCGATTTAATTTTTAATTTTTTAATTTAATTTAGCTTAATAATTTTTACCATAAAAATTTTCAATTTTTATAAATTAATAAAATTTTATAATTAAAATAAATTAACTAATTTTTATTTAAGAGTCTTTTTAATTAAACTTTATATTTTATATAAGTAATAATAGTCTTCTTTAATTATTTTAAAATTTCTTTAATTTTATTTAATTTTTACTAATTTTATAACAGTCTAATACCGCTTGAAGCGTCTAAATCTTAAACCAGAATCTTACATGTTTAACTTTCGATTCGGTTTTTAAAACGTTAGTTAAAACAATATTCAACTATTTAGCTTGGACTGAAATAATTTTTTTAAAATCATAATCAATTTGATTCATTATCAATTCTATTCATGCATAAAATAAAACAAATTTAAATTAAGTAAACATTATAAATCTCTTTATATTTTATTTATTCTACAAATGTTTTATTGTATTAAAATATTGAAAATGTTAAAAAGATTATAATAAATAAAAGATTATCTTTTAAACCAATTTAAAATATCAAAAAACATTTTTATAAATAGTGAAATAGATTTTTAAGTTTTAACCCTGACCCCCAAGGGAAGGACAAGAAGTTTTGGCAGAGAAACTTAAATAAGTTGCAGAGCAGAGCTGTAGTGCTTAATAGAACTCATGTCACCTCGTGAAGTGAAGATGGAGAAGACAAAGAAATGTCGTTGGCTGTTCAAGGCAGTGACTACATGAGAACCACAGCTTCCATAGCCATCAAAATCATGATGGCTCGTAGGGATGACAACAAGATTCAAACTTGAAATTGGCTAGGGATGGCAATGGCCAATCTATAAGTCAGCTTCCTTAATTTTTTAAATTTTTTAAAAAATTTAAATAGTAAAATAATGTTTTATTAATTAAGTCCAAGTTTAGATTACTTAGACTTAAACCTATCTGAAGCTCAACTTTTATAAACAAAGTTAGATCTCAAGTCAGTTTAAGCTTAGGTCTAATTTATGGCCGATCAATTAAAAACACTTAAATCTAGACTTACAGACTTTCCGTTGCCATCCTGGATAAGTTCGATTTGATTTGAGCAAATGATTTGGGTCAAATTTGGGATATAAGGGTGCTTCATCCGAAAAGTTAACTTGAAAAATTTGTAGAAAAAATCATTAATTTTTAAAAATTTTGAATTTTTTGAAAATTCAAATTTTTAGAAAAATATTTTCTTTTAAATTTCAGATAAAAATAACAATAAAAACATGAAGTACTAACATTATGGTAGACTGAATAAATGCTATTTATTCTACAATTTAACTCAGTTATTAAATTCAAATTAAACTAATTAAATATAACTCAAACTAATAATTTATTATAATTATCTTAAATTATTATCTTAGGTAGAACTTAATTCATTTGGGTTCGATTTAAAATCTTAAATTATTATCTTAGGTAGAACTTAATTCATTTGGGTTCGATTTAAAATCTTAATTAAATTAACATTTAATTAGTTTACGTTTGATGTTTGTACAATATGCATTTTATTATTATTATTTAATCGAAATCCAAGAGAAAGGACTTTTCTAAAAAACTAAAAACTAAAAGGAGGTTTTTTTTAGTTTTTAATAATTTCTTAAACTGTAGAGATTTAGATGTTTTACCCTGAAATTTTAAGACTTTCAAGAAAGTAAATGTATATGATACTTTGGTTATTCATTCAATACATCATATCTGGCAAAAAGGAGTCTTATTGAAAGCCTTTACTCAGTTTTGGCCCAAATATAGGTGTTGATATACAAGTTCTTGGTAGTTATGGCCCAATTCTAATAATATAAAATAAATTACCTGATTGTATATAAATTAAAAATACAAAAAACCCGTTTTTTTTTTTCTTTTATAGTTGTTAGGTTTCGAGTAGAGCTGAATTTGAGCAACCCGAGCTTTAGACTCTATTTTTTAAAAAAATCAGGTCAATGCGACCTAAAGTCGATCAAATAAGGTAGGTTTAGGTTAAATTCGAATTCTATTACTATCCATACTCTTAATTTGTTTGTGAGCTTAATATTTCACTTAAATGTCTACAAGATTCTTATATTATTATTTATGCTTCAATCATTATCGTATTATGCATAGAGCCTATTAGGGGTGATCGAGTTAGTAGAGTGGAGCATGAGACCAAAAAATTCTATGTTTGAATTTTTCCTACTTACGCTCTTTCGATCGAGCTTGTCATGCAGGGTTTATCTAGTACGAAATACTTGGTTGGCGTGATTTGTAAGCTATTGCATCAATATAAAGTTTTACCCAATATGTATATTTTGCTTATATTAACAATTAAATTAAAACCACCTAAAAAATATGTTCTTTAAAAATAAAATTTAACCTTTATTTAATTTTCAATATTTCAATTATAAAATTGTGAAATTATTTAAGTTCTATTGAATTTAAATTTTATACTAAAATCATTAAAATACATATAAATTAGATTTTTATGAATTCAACCAAAAAAAAGTTTGGTAGCCGACATAGTTCTCCTAAGATATTTGTACCAATTTCACATCACAATGTACCTAACCATAGATATTGCCAAAGTACATGAGGTCCTGCTTCTTCCAAGTCTCTCTTTCTAATTAAAATATAAAATAAAAAATAAAAAATCTTTTATACCCAATATTATTAATTACCTCATAATTTTCTTAAATACCCTTTTTTTCTATTTTTCCCTAATAAAAAAAAATCTAGAAAGTCCAAATAAGAAGCCCACACGACTATTCTACGTTCATGTGTTGACAAAATGAGAATGCTACAATGTACGGGCAAGACTACTTGCAACCTCTGGGACTCTCGAATGGCATTGGCTAGGACCAAAGTTAAGGTGACGAGAGCCCATCGTGATCCAGATAATCCTCGATCGAACGGTGATTGTAGATTGTGGAATTAGGAGTCGGAGGAAAGGAAACACCACCTGATATCTACATATCCAACCTCCCCTCTCCTCCTGCCATTAAAGGGGAGGTCTTGACTTCTATCTCCTGCCTTCTTATCCTCTTTTAGCAAAATTAGGTGAGCTCAATCGGTTAGTTGATTTATTCGAGTTTTGATTCGAGCTGGGGATTTTTAAGTTATTGTTTTTTTGGTTGTTTCTGTATCTGGGTACTTCATTTTCTAGGGTTTTTTGATTGTTTCCGCTCTTGGAAAGTTGAAAGTTCTGTTTTATGTTGGATTCGCTTGATTTGAGCTTCTTGAATTAGCCTAATGTATGAATTGTTGGATGAAGTTTGTGTCTTTTTCTTTTTCATTTTCATTTCTTTTACTTAAATTTTCTGGGTACCGTTAAATTTTCCAGTCGAGCTAACCTTCTTGCAATCGAGCATGGTGGTGCAGTTTTGGATAAAGTTTGTGTTATCTATTCAACCTAAATTTCTTTTGGTATGAGCATGGTGGTGTTGTTCGGTAAAGTTTGTTCCGTTTTTCCCCTTACTTATCTGAGGGTCGTAGAATTTCTAATCTGTTATTTGCATTCGATCATGTCGGTGCTGTTGCTTTGTGGTTTAGTCGGATTGGCCAATATAGGTCTTGCTGTGGGTTTAAATGTTTAGTTGAACGAAAGCATTTCAAGTCTGATTAGATATTGTGGAGATCCTGGAACTGATAGTTGTTGCATAAACCTATAATTATGTAGAAATTGATGAAATATGTCCGTGTAGTACTTGGTTCAGTTAGAGGGGATCGTTCTGGAAAGTTTCTTATGCCAATCCAAATGAGGCAATAATGCACGATAAAGTTTTAATATTTCAATATTTCATTTTTGCGTAGAGTGAGTGTGGTTGATTTACATGGGCCTCATCTTGGTCTTTAAGTTGCCTCTTCTTATTGTAAGATTGGTCAATGGTGGGAGTCAATCTTGTAAGTTTGGACCTTGATGGACTTGTTAAACTCAAGGGCATTCACTGTTACAACTTGGATCAGTTTTTGCCCTTCATTGCATTGTTCTTAAATTTTCTTCTCTTGTAATTTAAGTGACTACCGATGGTCCAGGATGATCACTAAATTTTGCAAAATTTTCCTGGGCACGAGTCTTAATGATTCCCTGCTTAATTATTTTCTATTGTTTCAGTCTTGTTCCTTTTATAGAAAACTAAAATACGATGCTATGTTTTGCAGTCTAATTTATCGGAATAGATGGCTCGTCTTTTCGTTCATTCTACTAATATCCCTGCTTTAGCTACTCGTGGAAAACATGGACAATCTCAAGAATCTGAAACGTCAAAAAAGGCCTCTGCCAAAATGATCTATGGCTTACAAACACCACGATTGAGAATGAGATCCTTCTCAGGGTTGCGAAGTTCAAATTGCATAGATACAATAATGAGAACAGATCAAAGTTTTCTTTCTAAGGTTGCAATTACTATATCCTCCAGGCAACGTAATGCTAAAAGGTTTGCTCCTAGGGCTATGTTTGAACGCTTTACGGAAAAAGCAATCAAAGTGATTATGCTTGCCCAGGAGGAAGCTAGAAGACTTGGTCACAATTTTGTTGGCACAGAACAAATTCTATTGGGTCTTATTGGTGAAGGAACCGGCATCGCTGCTAAGGTTCTCAAGTCCATGGGAATCAATCTCAAAGATGCGCGTGTAGAGGTGGAGAAGATTATTGGGAGGGGCAGTGGATTTGTTGCTGTAGAAATTCCATTCACTCCACGGGCAAAACGTGTTTTGGAACTATCATTGGAGGAAGCTCGGCAACTTGGTATATATGTTCTTTCCTTTCTTTCTCTTTTTGAAAATTCCTTGCCTTGAGCTATTGTTGTGGATTTCACTTTGTTCCCAGATGTAAGTTTTTTGCTAGCAGATCAGTCAAGAATTGGTTTTATACTGAGAAATCTGATGGATTCCTTATTCCTACTTCTGTTTGAAAATAACTTAAAATTTTGGAGATATTCGTTGTGTGTGATTCGAGATATTGATAACTCTTGGTCTTTGCAAATGCCTCTCTTATCATTTCTTGACATGGAACTTTTGTAGTAGTTCTTGTGATTGTGGCTCCAGTTGTTTGTCTTTTGAATATCCTTGCTGGGTTCTGTAATGCCCCAAACACTGCAGCAGTCCCTTTTTCTCTATTTTGATAGTATGTCTCTTTAAAGTGAAAATGGAATTCATCCTTTGTTTTTTTCCTTTCTTTTCATTCGGATCTCTTCCGTTTTGTCGATTTTGTCCGGATCCTCCTTTTCTTCCAAAAAAAGGGAAGAAGCAGGATTTTCTTCAGTGGATGCCTCTTGTTCCTGTTTAGTCCCCTTCGTTCCAGAAGTTGTTTCTATTTCTACATCTGTTTCTTCCTCCATTTCTGAGGTTTCTTGCTATATTCTGGCCGCTGCTATTCATTTTTTTCATAAATTGATGAAATTGTTTTGTTTTTACGATGAAAAATTTCACAAGCCGGAATTCTATTTCCTTGAATGTTAGGCCATAACTATATAGGATCCGAGCACTTGCTTCTGGGGCTCCTTCGTGAAGGTGAAGGTGTGGCAGCACGTGTTTTGGAGAATTTAGGTGCTGACCCCAGCAACATCCGTACACAGGCAAGAAATGCATTTCTGAAATTTATTTCACCATGTTTCATTTGCTTTAGATATTGTTGCATTCTTTCTATCAAATTATCCAAAACTAATCTGTTATTTTTGTGAGCAGGTCATCCGGATGGTGGGTGAAAGCACGGAGAATATCCCTGCTACTGTTGGAATCAGAGACAATACCAAGATGCCGACACTTGAAGAGTATGGAACCAATCTGACTAAAATGGCAGAGGAGGTAATATATTATATGCGATTTTTTTTCCTAATCCATTTTATGTCCTGGATTTATGTTCATTTTAGTTGCTGTTGTTGATCTGGTATTTTCTTGCTAGGGTAAACTGGATCCTGTTGTTGGAAGACAACCACAAATAGAACGTGTCATTCAAATCTTGGGTCGTCGAACTAAAAATAATCCTTGCCTTATTGGAGAACCAGGTGTTGGGAAAACAGCAATAGCAGAAGGTCTTGCTCAACGGATAGCAAGTGGTGACGTTCCTGAAACAATTGAACGGAAGAAGGTAATTGCAAGTTAATAGAGGAGCCATGGTCCTGGTAACTGCCTTTGATATGTTGCAATAGTAGGATAACTTGTTAAGATAATCTCTCTTCCTTGTTTCACTATGTGCAATAGGTTATTACGCTGGATATGGGTCTTCTTGTTGCTGGAACAAAATACCGTGGAGAGTTTGAAGAAAGATTGAAGAAGCTAATGGAGGAAATCAAGCAAAGTGATGAGATCATTCTTTTCATTGATGAAGTGCATACCTTGATTGGAGCAGGAGCAGCAGAAGGCGCGATTGATGCTGCTAATATCTTGAAACCGGCTCTTGCTAGAGGTGAATTGCAGGTAAAATTGTTAAGTCACATGAATATAATGCTTAAAGTTCAAATGCCTTCTAGTAGGAAAGGACGTTATCTGTAATATTGTTTCTTGGATAATTTAGGGGGAAACTGGCTTATGAGTTGAGCTAACTGTAAGCTTTTTGCTGTTAAATTATGATCTATAAATTTTCCTTTGCATTGCAGCCAATGGTTTTACTTTTTTTAAAGTATCACATACTCGTTTGCAAGTTAAATGAGTGGTTGAGCTGAGTTGGTACTCCTTGTATCTGGAACTATTTGCTAGATGCTTGATTTTAATATTGTTTTGCAGTGTATTGGAGCCACAACATTGGACGAGTATAGGAAGCATATTGAAAAGGATCCAGCATTGGAAAGACGTTTTCAGCCAGTCAAAGTACCTGAGCCATCTGTAGATGAAACGATACAGATTTTGAAGGGTCTGCGTGAGCGATATGAGATTCATCACAAGCTCCGATATACAGATGAAGCCCTAGTAGCTGCTGCACAGTTGTCATATCAGTATATCAGGTCTTTGATACTATGATTGTTCTTTCCGTAGTTTGGCTTTATTCCCTGCACTTTTTTTTGTGTGTGGAAATTTCACTCCTTGCACTTAAATACATCTACAATGATATGTTTGCATTTCATATGTGTGCTAGTTGGATTGTTGTATTTCAGGCATCAAGTCATTCTATGCTGGTTTTGTTTGGACATTCTTTGTTGTTTGTTATCTATGAGAAAGTCTAGAAGTATCAGATACTGATTCATGTTGCAAAAATGTATGCTGCTTGGATTGTTTTAATTGATGGTTGCATCTATGTGCATACTTGACAACTGTAAAGTGCCAATTCTAATACTATTTGATGGTCTTTTGTACAATAGGAGTGCTAGATTTGATAATTGGTCCGCATTAACCAAGTTTGAATCCCTCCTTTCTTTCCTTTGTTTTGTCTTCCAAATGTCTGATTAATTTAATAAAATTGCATGGGGTTTGTTTGATTGCAAATCTTGCTTTGGAGGTGCAGTTATATTTTGCTTGTGGGCATCAATAATATTCTTGTAGGTTCTAATTTATCCTTTGCTTGATTTTATTTTGCTTTTCTAAATGTTGAATTAAGTTACAAGTACCATATGCAGTTATTAGTCATGAAAAGTTATGCATCAAAAGAATCTTGCTAATCACACCTTGAGAGTTGTCTTACAAAATGACTTTGTTTTGATGTTGAAAGTTTTCTTACCTGTTGATATTCATATACTTGATTCAGTGACCGTTTTCTACCTGATAAGGCAATTGACTTGATTGATGAGGCTGGTTCTCGTGTTCGCCTCCGACATGCACAGGTGTGTTTTGATTAAATACTTGTACTCATGTTACTATGGTCAAGACCTTGTTTATCTTCATAATTTGCTTGTGTTAGGTTCCTGAGGAAGCTAGAGAGCTTGAGAAAGAGCTTAGGCAGATCACAAAGGAGAAGGATGAAGCAGTTCGTGGCCAAGACTTCGAAAAGGTTAGACAACAATTGTTGCTTCTTGGTCTTTATTTATATATTAGCCTTGTATGACTTTACATACTTTATGTCAGAAAAATAGTGAATAGTAAGTGTCTTCTATTTAATTTAGTTTTAAAAAAATTACATACGGAAAACACGGGAGGATCAATTGAGTTATCTGTCTGATGTTTGCTTTTACATTTTCCCTTGATATCCACCTGATTGGGATAAAATGCCTAAAATATGAACAGGCTGGGGAATTAAGGGACCGTGAAATGGATCTTAGAGCTCAAATAGCGGCTATTACAGAAAAAGGCAAGGAAATGAGCAAAGCAGAGTCTGAGGCAGGGGATGTAGGTCCTCTTGTAACTGAAACAGACATTCAACATATTGTCTCTGCATGGACTGGCATTCCTGTTGAGAAAGTATCAACTGATGAATCTGATCGCCTCTTGAAGATGGAAGACACACTTCACAAGCGAGTTGTTGGCCAAGATGAGGCTGTCAAAGCAATCAGCAGAGCCATTCGTAGGGCTCGAGTTGGATTAAAGAATCCCAATCGTCCAATTGCTAGCTTCATCTTTTCTGGTCCAACTGGTGTAGGTAAGTCAGAACTGGCCAAAGCACTTGCTGCCTACTACTTTGGCTCTGAAGAAGCCATGATTCGGCTCGATATGAGTGAATTCATGGAAAGGCACACAGTTTCAAAGCTCATTGGATCACCGCCTGGTTATGTTGGGTATACTGAAGGTGGTCAGTTGACTGAGGCTGTTCGTCGCCGTCCTTACACTGTTGTACTGTTTGACGAGATTGAGAAGGCGCATCCTGATGTCTTCAACATGATGCTTCAAATTCTTGAAGATGGAAGGTTGACTGACAGTAAGGGTAGGACAGTGGACTTCAAGAATACTCTCCTCATAATGACTTCCAACGTTGGAAGTAGTGTCATTGAGAAGGGAGGACGCCGGATAGGATTTGACCTTGATTATGACGAGAAGGACAGCAGTTACAATCGCATTAAGAGCTTAGTGACGGAGGAACTAAAACAGTATTTTAGGCCAGAATTCTTAAATAGACTAGACGAGATGATCGTGTTCCGCCAGCTTACTAAGTTGGAGGTTAAGGAGATAGCTGACATAATGTTGAAGGAGGTATTTGAGAGGCTAAAGGGTAAAGATATTGAGCTTCAAGTGACAGAGAGATTTAAGGAGAGGGTAGTTGAGGAAGGGTACAATCCAAGCTATGGTGCTAGGCCTTTGAGGAGAGCCATAATGAGACTGCTAGAGGACAGTATGGCGGAGAAAATGCTTGCAGGGGAGATCAAAGAGGGTGATTCAGTCATTGTGGATGTAGATTCCGATGGTAATGTCATTGTTCTTAATGGTAGTAGTGGCTCTTCAGAGAGCTTGCCAGATGCATTGTCAGTTGTGTAGACCAAGTTCTGTTGCTAAAGAAAAAGACTTTTAAGCAATATGTTGTTTGTACTTTGTGGATTTTAGTTGAATATGAGCTATAGAGTCATTGGCTTCTATCTTCAAAGGACAATTTGGCAGTTGGAATTGAGAGATGCAGGTGGGGCTTTAACTTTGTACTTGTCATGGCTTGTGTAGTTACTGTCACAGATGATAGAAATTTGATATTGGGTTAGATTTCCATGTGAAAGAATCAAAATTAGGTTTTACTAGTATGTAACTGGAGCTTCTGATTTTCACTTTTGGCTAGATGTATAAACTGTTTCTCCAGTACTTGAGCATATATAATTAAAACTGAAGTTGTTTTATGCTTATGAAAAGTGTAACCAAGAGTTGGATTTGAGTGTTCAGGAGATAGCTTGGACTATCTTATGCCAAATGTGATTGATATTTCAAATTGGAGAAATAGGTTTAATTGTACAATTGGATGACTTCTTCAGTCTGCCTGTAACTTCCCAAGCCCCTAATTGGTCTCCCCCAGGCTTGGGTCAATACCTAAGAAATTTGTGTGTAAATTTAATTTTAGTTCTTTGATTAAATTTAATTAAATATATTTTTTATTTTTAAAAGGAGAAAAAGGGAAAGGGATATAATTAATATTTTAAAAACCGAGTTGAAAGTTAAACCAATAAGATAAGAGATTTAAGGCTTAAAATATTCAATCAATATTAAAGTTTCATAAATTTGGTTAAAAATTGATTAAAATTAAAAAATTTAAAATACGATTGAAAGAAATTATTCCTATTATCAAAAAATTTGAAGCTTAGTAAAAAAATTGTTAAATAAAAATTAATTGATTTATTTTATTTATAAGAACTTATTAATTGATTAATTAATAATATCAGTTTTTAACAAAAAAATTATTAAATTAAATTAAATTAAAAAGTTAATACTCAAAAGTGCAAAATTTTTATTGAAACTGTCAAATCGGTTGAAAATTTAAATTATTAGATATAACTAAACGAATAGTATCACCTTAATGTGGTTAAAAAAATGATTCAAAATAACATCCTTTCGTTTTTAATTTCAATCTAAATTTGAGTTCAGGCTGACTTCGAGACCACTTTGATCCTCTTGACTCGGATTCGCTTTTTACTTTTATCGCACATAAGTCGCAACTCACAACAGCGTTTTCCATATCCCTTCGTTTGAAATTTGGATACGTGTAGATTCGTTCTCAAGGTAAGTAATAGCAATATCTTCTATATAACTCTCCCAAACCTCAGGTCTATTCAGTGATCGAGTGCTTATGTCGGATCGCGTGAATAGTTCAGGTGATTGTGATATGGTAAGATTTGATATCTTTCCTTATGCACAGATTGTTTTCCGTTCAATTCAGTTTCAGTTTGGTAGTACACAAAGTATAGTTGATCAGAGAATTGTGATCTGTGTAGATTACAGGTGATCGTGAAATTTTACAAGAGAAGCATACACGTCCAGATTCTATTATCATCAAGAAAGGCATAAAATTCAACATCAAATCTTCAATTTCAGTTATTCTGATTTATTAAATCTCATTTGTATATTCATATGAGTTCACACAAATGTATAGATGAATTTAATAAAATATAATAATAACGTCATAACCAGAACAGAAAATCTGATCCCATAAAATTTGCACTTAAAACACGTTTTTCTTCTTTTGACTAGTAAGTATAAACAGTGTTGCTGTTTATGCAGTTGTGATAAATATCACGAGAAATAACAGCAAGATGCAACGATTGGATATTGTAAAAAGACCAAAAAAAAAAAGCAACTTATTAGATGTAAAAAGGTGGAAAAGAATACTAACAAAATGCAAACCGATTATTCTACATCGGCGAGTGCAGCTGAAGATGGTTGATCAGTTTCTCTCCGAGATGCTTCCCAAAGCTGTTGCTCTATGCTCAACTTTCTTAGCTCCCACAGGCCTCGTTCAACTGCAACAGTGATATCAACTAGGGTATTGCGGAAAGTCGATTAAAAAATGCAGAATCCATATTAAGTTTCCTAATATATTACTATGTTTTGTACGGAAGAACTACAAAAAGACGACTCTTTGGTGTTTTCCTCTCAAGTTAAGCCTGTTTACATGGATATTAGGTTGGTTGGTAAGCTTACCATCAACAGCATCATGTGAAGTTGGTGTTTGCCCACTACGGCTGATCCAAAATTGAAGTCTCTCTTCTGCTATATCGTCTTCCAAACCGTGCGCTTTGGCTCTTCTCCAGACGTACGTTAACCATGCCTATTGATATACAAAAAAAAATCAAATTTATGGGAAATTTGTTCAATGAAGCAAATTAATGGCTAAAGTTTGACGATTTGTATCTTGCAAATATGGATGTCGGCGATATGGCCCGATTTCAGGTCATGGGGGCCCGGCTTCAGACTGGTCCAATTTTGTTTTCCTTTAATAAAATAATATAATTTTATCTAACAAAATTATGTCATTTTGGTCGAGGAGGTTTATTCATGGGACATGATCCTCTGTACCTTCTATTATGTTCTAAACCTACTCCACTTCATCTCAACCATATATTTATGTGAGTCCTACATAAATATATGACTGAAATGAAGTGGAGCAGTGATGAAAAAGAACAAAGAGTACAGAGAATTCGAGGAGTTTGTTCATCATTTTGATCAGGTGATTTTGAGCCAGGTCGGATCGTGAAGCCCGAAACCTAACCCAAAGTCAAAATTTTATTTGTTAAGCCGAACCGAAATTGGATCCCAGTTAAAAGGACTCGATTTGTAGGCTTAAGGTCGAGCCAGTTGGATCTAGTTTTGTCGTTCCTACTCGCAAGTTAATGGCTAAAATTAGACAGTTCGATGCGCCGTATAACAAGTGCTAAATTAATCTACCAAAATTGTTAGGTTATATATATCAGAATGAAAGTATAAGGTTAAAACTCACTATCAGTCACTGACCTGTTTGAAACGGACGTCTTCAGCCTCTTCTTTAGTTAATTCTGCAGTTAAAGTGACAGATAGTAAAAATGTAAAAGAAACTACATCTACAAAGTCATGGGGCATAGGTCGACTGATAGGATCATGTATCGTACCAAAGGCCTCCATAAATCTGGGATCCGTTGACGATCTCAAACCTAAAAAGCCAAAAACAAGACGTACAATAAATATGAACAACTATGTGAATATTATGGTGGAAACAATGGCCATAATATGTAAAATCCAAATTTGTGTATCATTAATCGTTTCTAGTGGGCATAGAATAATCAATTCACTAAAATCAATACAAGTCCAGTAGGACTGGTTGATCATATAGGCCAAAAATTATAAAAAATTCATAACACAACTCACGCAGAAACACCATCCCAAAGAGAGCAAAAAGTCAGAAACTAAAAAAATTGGAATTATTGTAGACTAATTACAATTTCATGTTCAAATTAAAGGCAACATGTGTGAATTCGGCTGCAAAAGGTGTTCACTACATGGTAAAACGCATTCCATAAATGAATTCGTTATAGTGATGCACAAAAGTAGCCAAAGATGGCAGAAATACTATAATGGTTACATTCAAAACATACTTGATAGTCTGTTTTGGGCCAAGGCAAGAGCGACAGCATCTTCCACCTTAATAAATGAAGATAAATATTATCAGATATATGTAGCAAATAGTGCTTAGGAAAAGGTCAACTATCAATAAGCTGAACTTCTAACTTAAAAATAAAATCAACTGTTTTGATCTGTTGAAGATAAGGGATGAACAATCATAACACTTGACTTCACATACATTTTAAGAATGTAAAAAAAATAAAATAAGCAACAGTTTTAAACTACAGGCTAAAGACCAAACAAGCAAGGCTTTCAAATAAAAAGATAAATAAATGAAAAAACCTTCAGAGAAACTAATTCTCTCAATCCCATTTCAACTGCAAGCATACTCTCAATATTTCCCTCTCCTGTTAGATCACTAAAATCACGTGATGGTTTTTTCCGTTCCAAAACACCGCTCCCTGTTCCATTCATCAATGTCATAGTTAAGTAATGAGAAGTAATAAAGGCATAAATACATAAAAACTTGACAAAGTAACAACACAAAAACGAACAGTGAGTTAGTAAGCTAACCCCTGTCCCAAGACTCATCCTTGGCCTTTTGTCCAGCAGAAATGACAATTTCAAAAGGAAGAGGAGCTAGTGCTGACCATTGTTCATGTTTTGATGTTGCTACATCTGCACAAATGTCTATAAACCACAAAAAACAACCACAGGAAAAGAAATTAAGAATTAAAGATTGGATTAATGTGTATGGCAAGTCCAGTTTAAGCATTAACAGAAGACAGGAACCCATAAAATAACAAAATATACAGTTATGAAATAAATAACAGAGATAGCAATTTAAACACAGAATCAGGATAGTATCCCCTATTGTAAAATCAACACAATATCATGAATATATAGAAAACTCAAGCCTGTAACCTCCATATCCATCATCACATATCTGACGAGGCAAATGGCTAGATGAAACTTATCGCTGCATGCCTTATCAAGGAAGAAATATTATTATAAGGTAATTATTTTCTCTAGAGCATAAGATTAATGCAGAAGGTTTAGTACCATGCTGTACAGCTAAACCCCAGTAGCGAGCAAGCCAGCATCTCTTCAGGACAACTTCCTCCTAAAAGGCACATGCAGTATAAAGTTACTTACACAGGAAAATTGTGATTTCATTTCATTTCAAAATCCACCAACCATCTCTTCCTCGGTCAAAATCATTCTCCGAGTTACTGTCCGAAGAGTTTTTGCCTCAGACTCTGCTTCCTGGAGTTGTTCAACAGCAGTTGCAGCATCATCTTTCATGTTCTGGTAAAAGTTTAAAATGTATGGGTTAAAAACTCCAGTTAAACTCATAGCATAGCACTGAACAAAAACCATAGAAGCCTAAGGCCTTACCTGAAGTTCTAAACGAAGGGCTGCTATTTGTTCATCTCTTCCATCTTTTGTCAGTTTGGCAGCCTTAAGAGCAGCCTGTGAGGAATGATTTATTGTAGTTTGTTGAGAATACTCACATGTGAGTGTTCCACATCGAAGAAAGAAAGGAAAGAAAACTAACATATAAGCCTAGTGGGTTGCTCCACCTATAACCAATTGGTTTTAGGATGGAATTTCAATTGTGCTTGTGTGTGATCTAACTTTCCTCCTCGAATGGGCTTGTAGGCTCATTGCAAATTTGACATACTATCAGAACCTATGAAGATCTTGACCTACTGTTTGGCCTAAAAGGGGCCAATCATTTAAGTAAATAGAGAAGGATTTAAAGTCTGCAAGGAACAAGTGGCCCATAGTATCGTTTGCCCAAGAAGGGGCATATTTGACTCAATCAGAAATCCAACCTCGATGAGGATTGTTTATGCACTTCTCCAGATTACCCAAGTTAAAAAGGGACTCACATGTGAGGGAGAGCGTTGAGAATACCCATATATGAGTGTCCCACGTCGAAAAAAGAGGGAAAAGAAGACCAACATATAAACTTAGTGGGCTACTCCACCTATAGCCAATTAGTTTTAGGATGAAACCTCATTTGAGCTTGTGTGCAGTCTAACTTTCCTCTCGTGTAAGCCTGTAGGCCCATTGCAAATTTGACACAATTCAATGATTTTTTGAAAAGAAATTAAACAAAAAGTAATAGATGAGGATAAGCATGCTTAGGTTGAACTGTTGGTGCAATCAAGGATAATTATTCATTAATAGACTAACTAAAGATATGGTCGACTCCAGAGTTTCTTCCTAAAGGATATGGAAAAAGGCAGAAAAACAACAATTCTAGTTTCATTTTCACAATTAACATCCAGAACAGAGATATCCCAACTCACCTCTCTCTGACGTAATGCTGCTTCCTTCCTGTTTAATGATAATATATAATCAAAACCAGAGTGCCTCTGATTGATAAATATAAAGCAGGCAGAATTACCTGCTCAGCAATTTAGCTTCAAGGGAAACACCTTCTCCAAGAGCCGCAACCTAATGAAAGCAAAAATGAAGAAACAAATGACTAGCAACATCGTTGAAGTATAATAGGAAACGTTCAGGGAGACAGGCATTGTCAGCCAATCAAGGCAACTGACCAGCAATCTGAGCAACAGAAGGTAGTTAAGCAAGTCAAATCAATAAAAACATAAACACAAAGAACACCAGATCGTGTTCAGCATTGCCAAATTGAAGCAACAACTTGCATCCATCGGGAAAAAGATTATTGTGCTATAGACAACTTTACCAAAATGCTTTGACTCGTATTAATTTGCAATGAATTTGAACAAGCTACGATGTAATATTGAAACATTCTCTACATCCAAGTCTCAAGATATGGACATCCTTCATATACTCGAATATGTTACATAAAGCAGTCCTATGTTTTGGTACAAACAACTGAGGCAGAGTAGTCTTTACTATAGCAGCCAATTCAGAAGACAACAAAATTTAAATAACAGATCCATTATATCTTAATACAGTCAGTAATATGAATGACCTGTTTTTCAAGCTCCTTAGCTCTGGACTCAGCTTCCTCACGTCTTTCTTCTGCCAGGCGAAGCTGTACAAAATACCCAAACATAAGTTTACATGTTATATACATGTGTGTGCATGCGCACGAGCTAACCATCAATTATATAGTAAAGGAGCACATACTTTATCCACAATTATTTCGTTTTCTTCATGTAGCATGTCAACCTGCAAAACAATGACAATGTCATCTTCAAACCTAAAATATGCTCCAACATATCTGATCAAAGAGATTGACATTCCATTATCCATAATGACGAGAGCAACATACTTCATCACGAAGTACAGAAGCTTCACGCTCATCTCCCCCATGTTTTACCATCTGTTGTCCCAAATCTAAACTAAACCTGGGGCTCGTGGCATTCAAAACATTTAGTAACAAAAGCATCAATGGAATTCAAGTGACAATAAATGAAGCTCGAATATAATCCAAACAAGCAAGTTTTAGCTTAAATCTTGCTGTTCTGCTGCAGACACTTGTGTGTCTCATTTTGTATATCACCTCTTTCATAGGAATGTGAATGCATTAGAATTTTTGTTTAGATAACTTAATGCAATTCCACTAGCGCGAATAGAATAGTTATAATATTAACACACTAATAATACTACCATTTACATGATCACTATCAAATATCAAATCCTGCCAATAAAAATAAATAAAATCAATAAACATGAGAACAGACATAACCAAGCTTACTGACCTTCTCTCCTTACTCTTGCTAGCAGGAGGCTCAATTGTACTAATGGAAGTAGGACTTCTCAACGAAGGTTTACTAGATGGCATCAACACAGGTGTACGAACAGACAGCGATGACCTCCCAGCTGATGATGATCGAACAACAGGTGCATGCTCTACAAAGTTCCGACCTAACTAATTAAAATACGAAAAATCCCGTCAATTTTAAATCATGTAAACGGCAAAACACTAAACATGGAAATAACGTAAATATATCTTCGTGGTTTAACATAATGTCACTACACGCATCGCGCCTAATCTATTCAGGAATCAAGGCATCCAGGTCCAAAAAAAGAAATATATATATATATATCAAAAATTCAAACGAGAGAAAGAAAACGCAGCGTATGAGGCGGTAGTACGATGACTTACCGAAGGAGACTGAGATCTGTTAGGTCTAGTAAGCGAAACAGTAGGCAAAGTAGCAGCGACGTTATTGGTGCTGTTGCTGAGATTAAGACTGTTTTTTAAACTCGACGGAGCAACACGCATTGAGGCACCGAATCGGAATCCTAGATCGTCCTCATCCTCCTCATCGTCGGCGGTCCGCGACGCCATAACTAGAGCAAGCCTCTGTGCCGCGGCTTTCGCGGCAACGTTCTGTGATCGTTTGATGGTTGACATGCCGGTCCCGAGTCGGGAGCTGGGATGCGCAGGCGACATTGCCGGAGACGAAGGGCTGGAACTCCAATGCCGCGCGAACACCGGACTCCCAGCTCTCCTCCGATCCATCCACTACACAAAAGAACAACGTAGATAAGCTTATAGCTATGTGTTTGTACTTTGTATGGATTTGGGTGCTGTGTCACAGTGAGGCGAGGATTTCGGAGGGGCTAGATCCTTTTTTTATAGAGAAAATCGACGGAAACGTAGAGAGAAAAAGAGAATCAGTAGAAGTGGAAGCCCGAGGACAAAGCGAAGAAAACAGTTGAAATTCGGACCCACAACTCGAAAGAAAAGAAATGGAATCGCTATTTATTCAAGTAATTTTTGCTGCAACGGCACGTCGTTTCGAGGCTTACCGAACCAGTTTTCGGGGGAGAGGATTTTGTGGGACCCATACGTTGACGTGTAGACAGAATGTTATGAGATGACATGTCCGATATTTTGATGATTAGGTAAAAAATTTTATTCACTTTCAAATTTTTTTTATAATAAATTCATATACTATTCCTTCCACTTTAGACAAAGTAAAATAAAAAAGAATGATTAAATAATTTAACTAATTCAACCATTAATCTGAAAAACTTTAAACTGTTTTTTTCTTTCTATTTTTAACTTTTTTGTTTGATTAATTTTAAAACTTTTGTTATTAAAAACTGATCAGTTATTTGTTAATTGATCAATTTTTATAAATTAATAATTTTTATAAACAAAAATAAATCAATTAATTTTTATCTAATAATCTATTTTTCAATTAAAATTTAAATTTTTTGATAAATAAAAACAATATCTTTATATTATATTTCAAATTTTTTAACTTTATTCAATCTTTAGTTAATTTTACGACGATCTAATACCAGTTGAAACTTTTAAACTTTAAACCTAATGTCTTACTAATTTAATTTCTATTCTTGTTTATAAAATATTGGAAAAAAGTAACTGAAATAATTAAAATTTTTAATTAAAGTTTTTGTAAAATATTAAATTTTATTATTATTTTTTAAAAAAATTAAAATATGTAAATATTTAATTATTTTAATTTATTAAATTGTGATGTTATATAAGTTAAATTAATATCTTATTATTATAAATGAATCTAAACTTAATTTTATTATATTTTAAAATATTATTAATATCATTATAAAAACATTACAATACAATATAAACGTGTTTACTTCAATTTTAAATTTAAAGATCCTAAAGATTTATATAATTCAAATTAAAATATAAAATTATAATTATTTAATAATTATTAGCTCGATGAGATTCTTTTACATGTTTGTTTATAAACATCTACATAAGATTTATCGAGCACAATATTTTTCATTGCCCATTATTGGTTAATTCAATCTTTGAGAATTGAGATTCTAATTATAGGTTTATTCATCGCTCAAATTGTTAAGCTAAATAGTCATAAGAAATAACAATTATGGGAATATAAGTTGAGGCTCATGATTTCTAATGTATATATTGCTTTGCACCCATTTTGTCAACGTTGACCAAATTTGAAGTTGCAAATTGTAATTACGTTATAGTTATGATATTATAATTTTATTAATGTACCTTTTAACATGATTGCAGTTGCATTATTTATAATTATATATTTCACACTTATATTACAATGTATTATTTGCAATTTATGTAAAAAGGTGAATTTTTGTTATATTTAACTTAAAACTATTATTTACTTAAATTTTGCAAGTGTTGATCTAAAAAAATCAAAGACCCACGACTAAAACAACTTATAGTATTCTCAAAAATTGCAAGTCCATCTCTTACAATCCAATTCAACGAGAAAAGCAACAGAAAGGATTGAAGCAAGACAATGGAAATTTGACATAGAAACTTGAACCCATTCAAACAACAGAAAGGATTGAAGCAAGACAATGGAAATTTGACATAGAAACTTGAACCCATTCAAACAAGAGAAGAAGAATCAACCAAATAATCCTGAAACTTGCTTTTCTCCTTTTTCTGCCAAGTTCTAATTGATCTAAACCTCCATATCAAGCTTTCTTCTGAACAAGCTTATCAATCAGTTCAGCAGCTTCTTGAATTGTTGATATGTTCTGAGAGTTTTCTTCTTCAACACTAATATCAAAAGCTTCCTCCAACCCCATCACTATCTCCACCTGCCACAATCATATGTCCATTTACAGTTCTTGATCAGACAAAAGACCAACCATTAAGTACAACTAGGCTTGACAATACACCGAATCCTACCTAATTAAGTTTGTCTAGAGGTCCAAATTGGAACCTAGACTGGGAGTTTGAGAATTTTTATTAGTTTGGAATCCAGTTCAAAATTTTAATCAAATCAAATTTTGTTCACTGACTTCAAATCAGATTGGATCCGAGCATTACTGTCTCTACAGAATGTAAAGATAGAACGCGCTTACTGTGTCTAACGAGTCAGCACCAAGAGCAGAGAACTGGGAGGCAGGGGTGAGCTCAGTTTCAGAGGGTAAAGCTAGTTGTTTCCTCACTATCTCACAAACTTTGTCTACTGTCTCTGGCTTTGCCTATCAATTCAAGAGCACAAATTTCACTTAACTATGGTGGTCAGGATTTCAAATTCGTCCATAATTATCGTAGCAGCTGGTAATATAATCTAAAATTTAAAATCTTAGTGATGATATAGAACTTATAGTTCAGATTAATTGAGTAAAAAGGCTCAACAAGTCCATCAAGCAGTGTATAAGATTACCATACACGAGACATGGAAGCGAGAAGACTTCAGAGAAGGGAACATATACTTTCCCCAGGTCACGGAAGCTAGACTTAAACCAGCCTTCTGAGCCACCTGCATGTAGTGAAACCAGAAGCATTATATTCAATGTGGTTGCAATCCGTATTGTTATCGTAATTCATCGTAATTGTATCAGCAATCCTAATTTAGAACTTTTTGAGTCTTTCAAGTGTTTGAAACTTTGTCGCAACTGATATTAAACAACCATACACTGGACTACAAGATCAAGAACAATGCAGGTATGAAACTGATTAGAAGAAGATTTTAGTAACGAAGCTTCACCTGGCTTGTCCTACTGAGCCGGCTAGGTAAAGATTGGAACCTGAGACAAGTAGCTGAGACAGAAGCCATTGATGAAGCTCACCGGTGTCAAGTTTGCTTGGAACTCAAAAATGGCGGTTGTCAGGTACCGGTTAATGCAAAGCAAGAAGCAGAGTTGGCCTAGAGGGAGAGAGTAAGTGAGACTACGAGACGAGTGGAGAAGATTCACTCTCATCACTCCTGAGGCCTATCTATTATTGCTTACGTGTCATTGGATTGGAAGCTTTTGGTTCCTATACGTTAAGGCCTATTGTAGCTTTAGTTGATCCAGGAATCCGACGGTCGGTGTTTTGCTATCAAAATTAATTTCTGGAGTAATCCAACGGTCCTGGGTTTTGCTGGGATTAATTGCACTCGTGTTTAGTTTTTTTTTGAAATGTAAAGGAAAAACTCCATTAATCATATAGATGAGATAAACAAGGTGGGATAGACTCCCAAACTGTCAAACGAGAAAAATTGCAAGACACTCGAGTAAGTTCATGAGCTACCACATTTCTTCGGCGAGTAATCCAAACAACATAATTATTATAGTTACTTTGCAACATTAATTGGCAATCCTTAATAATTCCCCCAAATTCTGAAAGATCCTCTTGATGTGATTTAAGGGCAAGCACGACAAGTTGAGAGTCAGTAAAGATACTCCTCAAGTGTTACATGTTGTGAACCGTCCAAAGAAGAGCCTGTCGAACCGCTAAGGCCTCCGTCACTAACGTTGAATGTAGTCCCTCAAATAATTCAGAAATTGCATGTTCAAAATGGCCTTCAAGGCTCTCAATGATAAAGCTATACCCCGATGTTTCCATATGCTGAAATCTTGCCCTGTCGACAAAAATATGTCATTCATCCAAGCTATCAGCTGCACTTTGTCTTCTTCCAGCAGCTAGAAAACGATTGACTGTTGGGCTTCGATTCCCGCTGGAGGACAAAAGCTGTTGTCTCCGTTTCTTGCGCCAAATTCCATTGATATAGGTGATCCATTGCAAGTTGCCAAGTTCCCATCGCTGTAGGGACTTGAGCTGTCCATAAACCTTTGTTTCTTCCCTCCCATATCTTCCATGCTATAGTCGTAAATTTGGAAATGTTTGCTTCATTGTTTGCATTCAGTACCTGTAAGAAAAACTCCTTAAAATATCTATGAAAATAGATTTTTTAATGACTTATATTCAATTTATCAATTTATACAACAACACCTTAGTAGGACTGGAGGAGTATTCTCGCGATCACTATACCCTGAATAGAGCGATCTAGATTAGATCGTCTCCTTATTTCAATCGTATGAAGAACTCATCCGTTATCTTAATTTAGAAGCTTCATGATTCTCCTTTTGAGAGGAGAAGATTTTCTTTACCATATCAAAGATAGTTAACACCCATTGTATGCTGCCGGTTTTAATCATTGATATTAAAAACTTATCAGTTAATTAATTAATTAGATAATTTTTATAAATTAATAAATTTTATAAACTAAAATAATTCAGTTATTTTTATTTAATTTTTTTAATTAAATTTCAAATTTTTGGATAAATAAAAATAATACTTTTCAATCATTTTTTAAATTTTTTAATTTTTATTCAATTTTGAGTCGATTTTATAACGATCTAATACCAGTTAAATCTTTTAAACCTTAAACTTCTTATCTTATCGATTTAAATTCCGGTTTGATTTTTAAAATATTATTTACTGCATACAAAATGTTATACATCTTTTTTTTTGTGAATTTGGAAGTAAAAATTTTAAAAAAGAAGTCTAAGGCCTAAAACAAGAAACTAAACAAGCATCATTTTGCAACGCTGACGAAGACCTAGCACAGGCCTCTCCCACATAAATCACCGATGTAAAGAAGAAAAACTCTGTTTTGCCAAGAAGTCAGCACATTAATTCCCCTCCCTGAATGTATGACTAATGTAGCAAACCCAAGCTCTCTGCAAAAGACATCTGATGTCCTTAATAATAACCAAGTAAGGATGGGAGTGCGAACAATTTCCAGATACTAGCTTAATAGCTTCATGAGAGTTTGTCTACAAGAACCTTCCTAAATTCACGATCCCATGCTAAAGAGATTCTATGAAATATGGCCTGAAACTTAGCCAACATATTAGTTGCCAAACCAAGATAGCCTGACCGGACAATCCACTGCCCAAACTCATCTCTCAATAAACCACTAAAACTTGCATTACCTGGATTTCCCAAATAACTACCATCCACATTAAGTAACAAAATTAGGATGAAGGACCTTCCAAGAGGTCCATTGACTATTTCTTAATGTGATTAGCATCACCCATACAAGGACGAGTACATTCATCAACAGGCTTCAAATACTTGCATTGTTGGTGAAACAAGGGCATAATCTCATAATAAAGAAGCTCCTTAATTCTAGCACACCAAATAATCCAAGCTCCAACAACGAATTTGATAACATTTTCAAGAAGACAAGTGTGAGAGTCGATACGATTTAGATTTTCAATTGTTACTTTAATATTTCTAAATTTTAATTCAAATTTATGAAAATCATTTTGGTCTAATTCAAAATTAGTTCAATCAACTCCCAAAACAAGTCATTTGCCTTGAAGCTCGATCAATTATTAGTCGGTCAACTATTTGGATGAGCCACACTTTAATTGAGCTTGGAAAAAAAAAGAACCCAATAATGTTTCCCTTCAAAAAATTAACAATCTGATTGACAATTAAATCGATAATATAAAAATTTTAAAGTTTAAAGGTTGAAGTATTATTAGAATAACATAAAATTTGTCTACAATTAAGATTGAACAAAATTGGATAATTTAAAATATAATCATTGAAAAATTAAATTTTAATTGAAAATTTTGTTAAATAAAACCAAATAGTTTATTTTTATTTATAAGCATTAATTAGTTTACAAAAACTAACTGCTTAAACTGAACTGAAAAGTTAAGCTATGTTTAGTCGGACGTAAGGTTTTTAATGGTATGAAATGGAATGGAATGATTTATAATGAAATGAAATATAAATTGTTGTTGGTCGGGTCGGCCGTGCTGGGCCCGGACCCAATCCATACCAATCCATTCGACCCGAAGGCCGACCAGTCTCCTCTCCAAAGGTCAGTCCCACATCCAATAATCATGTCAAGTCTAAGCCCATTCCACGCTCTCGTCAGGGCTCTCTCCAGCCCATCCACATGTGAGAGATTCCCATGCAAACACAAAGACCTACACACGTGAAGACCTAAACCTAACGTCCATCCCGTATATAAGGTACTATTCTAC
>JANVCQ010000007.1:29918573-29929920 GCA_025531925.1 Erythroxylum plowmanianum | reverse complement strand
GAAGAACAACGCAGAAGGATTGCCAACTCATGGATCCAAACGGCAACGCATCGTTCAGCTTGAATCCGGCAGAACCACATATGATAACTACACCTGAGTTTATATCCTTGCCGAATGGCTTAAAATACGCAGGCTGGAGTTGCCAAGGTTGTTAGTAAGAAGTTCATACCTAGAATCCACTTTCTAGCAATGAGTTTTTCCTTCTAAATTCATATAAGAACCAGAAAAAACACGTAAGATCACAGCATAGTTACGTGATACAAAAAGAAAACATAACAGAAAACAGATAAGCAACAGTTTCTTCCCTTTTTCTGTAGAGAAATTACTATCATAAGCGTATCAGGAGAAACCTGCAACTTCTTTCGTTTCAGACTCAGCATTTTACTCACGAACAACGCAAGTTCAGAACATAGGTTTCAACAAAACTCATAATCAACGTCTGAACCTCAAATGGGTAATCAATGTAAGATTTTTTGGGTTCTTAATAATCAAACATTAAAGACATAAATTATACATGAATTATGAATCACACATAAATCATTCATGTCCATTCAAATCTTGAATATACTAATAACCACATAAATAAAATGAATAAATCACTTACTTTGAACGGAATTCATTGTTATGTAGAGAAGAAAGTTTTTACCAATTCCGAACTAGTTTCTCTCTCTTGACCTACTTTCTGTACGATAGCTTGATCATGGATAGCTCAATGCACAAATACTTACTCTTTTTGTATTTGTGTTTTGTTTGTATTTAATTAGGGTAAAGAGATGACTAGTTTATAGATACTTCTTTATAGACAATAAATCTTGTACGTTCATTAAGTACTAAATTAACGGTTAAGATTTAATATACTATTAAACTAAAAAAACCTTAAATTAAGTTTAATATGGGATTATAGAAAATCTCGACCATAACATCAAGCCATATTTCTTACATTTTCTCACTTGGCCGGATGTTTCATCATTACATTTAATAGTATAACATAAGCTAGCAAGAATTAAATCTTATAAATCGTTAATATCATAAACACCTCAACACAACAAATTACATAATGTAGGTTATATAGCGTTCATACACAGTATAGTCGTATACTCCCTTCCATATACCATTACATTAAGAACTTATTGTATTTAGGTTCATAAGTTGTATATAAACAACATACAGTCCAAATAGATGTTATGAAAATATATACAAATTTCTTATTCAAACAATCATGTATACATAAACATAATGAATAAGAAATATAAAATTCATAAACATATTATTATTGAGCTTAAGAGTGTCAAAAATATCATCATCAAACATTATTATCAATCATCAATACAATCAAGACCCATCTTAAGCATATGGTCTTTAAATGTCTTTGGTTGTAAACCCTTAGTTAGAGGATCTGCTACCATAAGATCCATCCTAATATGTTCTAAATGTACTATTTGTTTCTAAATCTCTTCTTTAACAACAAAATACTTTAATTCCATATGTTTTGCGTCTTTGGAGTATTTGTCATTTTTAGAGAAGAAAACTACTGCAGAATTATCACAATAAATTTTTAGTGGCTTGCTTACTGTGTTGACAACTCCAAACCCTGAAAAAAAGTTTCATAACCATAATGCATGAATTGTAGCTTCATAACAAGCTACAAATTCTACTTCCATAGTGGATGAAGCAATGATAAACTGTTTGACACTTTTCCATAAGATTACTCCTTCAGTTAATAGGAACAAATAGCCAAATGTTAACTTCCAACTATCAATACACCCGACCAAATTGGAATCTGAATATCCGATCACTTCTAAATGATTAGACTTTTTATAAGTGACCATGTAATCATTTATTCCTTGAAGATATCTCATCACTTTTTTTGTAGCCTTTCAATGATCAATATCAGGATTACATTGATATCTACCCAACATCTCTATTGCAAAACTAATGTCAGGTCTAGTACAGGCTTGTAGGTACATCAAACTGCCTACAACAAAAACATATGGAATTGTTTCCATCTCCTTACATTCTACATCATTCTTTGGACATTGCATAAGACTAAACTTATCTCCCATTTGAATAAGGACTATATCTGTTGAGTACTTGCTCATGTTAAATTTCTCAAGAATTTTCTCAATATAGGCTTTCTGAGACAATCTTAATAAACCTTCTAATTTCTTATGAAATATTGAAATTCCAATCACATAAGATGTCTCTCTCATATCTTTTATTTTAAAATTCTTAGAAAGAAATTTTTTAGTCTTATGCAAGAAACCCAAGTCAATGGCAGCAAGCAAAATGTCATAAAAATACAGAACTAGAAATATAAACTTACTCCCACTAATCTTTCAGTAAATACATCGATCAATAGTGATTTCCTCAAAACTGAAAGAAGTAATGGTATTATTGAACTTAATATACAATTGCTTGGAAGCTTGTTTAAGTCTATACACATTATACTTTCTTTACCTTTAATGGAGAACCTTCAGGTTGATCCATGTAAACTTCCTCCTCAAAATCCCCACCCAAAAAGTTTGTTTTCACATCCATTTAATGTAGCTCTAAATCAAATTGAGCTACTAACTAAAATTATTCTCAATAAATCTTTCTTTGAGACAGGTGAAAAAGTTTCCTTATAATCAATGTCATCTTTTTTAGTATAACATTTGGCAACAAGTTTAGCTTTGTATCTTTCAACATTGTCATTCGAGTAGCGTTTGGTCTTAAAAACTCATTTATAGAAAACTCATTTAGAATCTTCTGGCAAGTCTACAAGATCTCAAACATTATTTGAGCCATTGATTTCAACTCTTCTTTTATAGCATCAATCCATCTTTCAAACTTATCACTACTTATGGGTTGTGAAAACAAAACATGATCATTATCAATGCCACAATCATAATCTGACTCTTACAAATAAACTACATAATCATCAAAAATAGCCGACCTTCTAACCCTTCTAGGTTTATTTAAAGCTATACCAACTGGTTCATTTGTATGAGTTAGTAGTAAGTTAGGTTCTTCATGGGGTGCTTCTTTATTATTTAAATGTTGTTCTTGATTATTTTGATCTTTCAAAGCAAGAAAAACATTTATTGTAGTTGTGGGTTTAATAACATTTATAGGTAATGAGACATCAACCCTTATTTCATTAATATCCATAACTTGATTTTTAGCACTCCTACTGACCTCACCATTCTTTAAAAGTCTGGCATTGGTTGTTTCAATAATTCTAGAACTATGGTTTGGACAGTAAAACATGTACCTTTTGCCGTTCTGCCATATCCATCAATGTTCTATTTTGTCTTTCTGTCACACCGCTTTGTTGAGATGTGCCTGGCATAGTGTACTGTGCACATATAGCATGACTTTCAAGGAACTTGACAAACGGATCAGGACATTATCCAGATTCATCATACTTTCTATAATACTCACCACCTCTATAAGAGCTTATGATTTTTACTTTTCTATCTAATTGTCTCTCAACCTCTTTTACAAACACCTCAAGGGTATTCATAGCTTGAGATTTTTCATGCAGCAAATAGATATCCATACCATGAAAAATTATCTATAAAGGTGATGAAGTATTTTTCTCTATTAAAATATGACCCAAACGTTTATGCCACAAGTAAGCAGAATGTTTATTCACCAAACTACATTTTATTCCAACACTATGATTGACAATAAATAGGGATTCAAAAAAACATTAAGTTTTAATTTCTGTAAACCATTCATAAGCATTCTATAACCAATAAAGGAATTATTTTTATACAAAGTGAAACAACCATGTTCACCCTTAAAGGTATATCCACTAGCATCAAGTCTAGAAACAAAAATTAAATTTCTAGAAATTGAAGGTACATAGAGAGTGTTCATTAGATCCAAGTGATGCCCAATATCTAATGTCAGCTTGTAAGTCCCTACACTTTCAATTGGGGCCTTCATTCGGTTTCTATAAACAGAAAGTTGCTAGTTGAGCTTACGGTTTGTATTATAAGGAGTCTCTGCATAATATTGGAAATATAAATAGTGGCACCAGAATAGAACCACCAATTATTAGAAGGAACTTCAGATAAGTTTAATTCAAAGCATACAAAAACATAATGTCTACCTTTCTTTTTGAACTAAGTCTTACGTTTCAAACAATCTTGCTGATAATGTCATTCTTTTTTGCAGAAGTGACATTTATCTAACTTTCGTCCCTTCCTGTCACCATCAGCGACCTGTGGAACTTTAGCAGATTCTTTCTTCTTAAAATTCTTGGCCTTTGGTATGAGTTTCTTTCCAGGTCTTTGACCTACTAAGTTAATAAAATGAACTTGTTTCTTTAATCTCGCTTCCTCCTGAATAAGCTTACTGGACAATTCATCAATATTCTACTTATCATTCAATGTGTTATAATTGATGTAGAAATATCCATATTCAATAGGAAGTGAGTTCATGATAAACTGCATTAAGAAAGATTATTCCACAGTCATACCTAGTGTCTTAAGTCTTGCTGCGATATTTGTCATATTAAGAACATATTGCTGCATACTCTTTGACCCATCAAATTTTATGGTCGTGAGTTCATCCATAAGTGTCCCTGCAAGTGCCTTATCGATAGAACTGAACTTATTCTCCGCAAGCTTAAGAAAATCTTTAGCCTTCTGATTTTCAGTGCTAGGAAGAGTAGACTTAATGTTGTTGGCAATCGTTATGCGCATAACTTTCAAACATAGTCTATTAGACCTTGTCCACGCCTTATAGTGTGCTTTTTCAGCCTCTGTACTGGTAACATTAAGGTCAGAAGGCTTATCATCTATTAGCGCCAAGTCAAGATCCAAAGCACCTAAATAGAAAGTGACTTATTTGTTCCATTCAGAGAAATTCATACCAGTGAACAAGGTAATAGTCTAATAGAAGAAGCTTGAGAGTGAAGGCTAATAATTACAAACATATAAAAGCTCACTAAGTAACAGATTAAGACAGGAAGCACGTACATTAAATATATTGAAGGTTTCCTTTGGGTAAATACAACAATACATACCATTATCATCATTAAAATACTATTTAAACTTTATAAGAAAATTAAATAAACTTCGTCAAATACATATAACATTTTTGGATAACTATACATATACGATAAGAGTATATTATTTTTCTCCTTTATATTTATTAGTTATAGAACATTGATTTACCTTTGGATAAATTCTTTAATTTCTATCAACTAATAAAATTTTTATAATAGCTTACTACATATTCAAAACTAATTTGACCACTTTTGGTGACTAAAAAATTAATTTTAATTATGCTGTTATATATGTAAAATAATAATAACAACAATACATCTACAAGATGAAATTAAAATAAAATTTTAACTATAGGTCAAAATATCTTTAATATGACCAAACGTACTAAATTAAAAATTTTAAAAACAATTCATGTGCCGTCAAAACTTCATGAACCAAAACTTGAATTTTCCATATAGAATTGAAATACACGGTTAAACATACATACATAGATGGAGCAGTTAAGTATGGCCAACAAGTTGCCATGGCGGGAGGGTTGTTAAGGGACTGCCAGGGGCAATGATGTGATGGATTTATCCATCGGATTGGGAGAGGATCGTCTATTGAGGCAAAATTTTGGAGAGTTCAATCGAACCTCCAACTGCTTAGGGACTCGTGTATCGACGACTTATCCTTGAAGTCGATTCCCTTAAGGTGATTAATATTCTCTCTTTTTCTAACTTTCCAGGGACTGATCAATACTGTTTAGTTGCAGGTATCCGGGATTTACCGCGCCAATCATGAGAAGTGCAACTTCAACACGTATAACGAGAAGGAAACCAGAGTGCAGATAGCCTGGCCTCTCTTGCAGCATTTGCCAGCCCGAGCCTCCACCTTCTCCAGGAGTCTCTGACGTCAATCTGGACCCACATGTGCCGTGATCAACACGAATTTTTGTACCATAGATACTGTGATAATTAGGATGGTTGTGTAATTTCGTTTTCTTTTCTTTGTAAAAAAAACCGAAAAAAAGGAAACAATTGCAAAGCTAAACAGAAAGTACTAGCTAGCCTAGTTCTACGAGATGTTGGAACTGAACGAAGAAGCAACGCTCCTTTTCGTCATGACGTGAAAATAAAAAGTAATAATAAATAAAAAAAGCCTCACGTTCTGCAGCAATTTGGAAATATTACGGCGATGAAATTGCTATCTGGATTTCCTAGGTGCTTGCATGACATTATCGTGTCGTCACATACTTCGAAAACTTTAACCCTATCTAGAAATCCTAAGCAAAAAAGACTTTAAAGTTATTCCATGCTTTGTCTCGCAAATCAGAAGCTGAAAATTATAAAATAATGGAAAAGGTAGCCGTGTAACCTGTGATATGAACACCCGTATTGGAGTAAAATAAGTACAAAATAATGTGTCAATATATCGAATTTAAATATCGGTAAATACTAGGCCGTTTTAGATGGTATTGAAAATTTTAAAAAATAGAGGGGCCTGTTCTTACAAAATTTTAAAAAATTTTCAAAATTTTTGACTCTCCCTCTTACCTCTCATTCTCCTCCTTTTTTTAAAATTTTTTAACTAGTTATTTTATTTATTTACTTTTATAATTATTGTGAATTTTTAATTTTAATTTTTAAAATAATAATAAATATTTTTATTACTAATAATAATTATAAATTAAATAAAACTTAAAAATAAATATTTTTATTTAAATTTATTTTAATATTTTATATAATATTTATTAATAAAATATTAATAAAAATATTTTATTTTTAAAACAAATAATTTAAAAATTATTATTTATAAACTAATATTTTATTTTATAAAATTGTAATTATTAAATTAAAATTTATATATTTTAAATTTAATTATATTTATTAATAATTATTAAATTAAATTTATAAATTAAATTTAAAATGTGATTATTATTTATTATTATGATTTTTGGATACAAGGTTAAAAATATACAGTACTGCTATATAATATGACAATGAATTATTTTGTAAATTAAAAAATATTCAGAGATTATTTCATAAATTTAAAAAATTATTTGAAACGGTACTGGTATTAACTGGTACCGATACAATATTATACCAGAACTCAATCCGATACCAAGTCTGATATGGTATTTGTAACATTGACTGTAACATCAGGAGGCTTACAAGTGAAGTACACGACGGCAACAAATTTTTTTTAAAGGAAAAATTATTCTTTATACCAAAACGCTAAAATTACAATTTTTATAGACATCATTGAATCAATCACCAAATTACTTACCAAAAAAAATAATCAAATTGATAATCTAAGGATTATTATCTATTTAAAACCCTATGCTCTGATACCACATGTTAGGTCAAACATTAAAAACATAAATCATATATGAATCATTAATCACACATATATCATTCATGTCCATTCAGATCTTGAATATAATAATAATCACATAGATAAAGCGAATAAATCACTTAGCTTGAGCACAATTTGTCATTATGTAGAGAAGAAAGTTTTTACCGATTACGAGCTAGTTTCTCTCTCTTGCCCATCTTGTTGTACGGTAGCTTGATAGATAGCTCAATGCACAGATACTTACTCTCTTGTGTTTTGTCTATACTTAATTAGGGTAGAGAGAGGACTAGTTTATATACACTTCTTTATTGACATTAAATCTTGTACGTCCATCAATTACTAAATTAACGGTTAAGATTTAATATACTATTAAACTAAAAAAACCCTAAACCAAATTTATTATGAGATTATAGAAAATTTGGCCCCAACCTCATGTCATATTTCTTACCATCAAAACTGAACCAGAGATCAACCTGGTTAGTACTCCCTGACAATACTGCACGTTTGTCAAGAGGTAACAGCTTGCCAGATTCAGATTGGCTCTGAAAATATTTTCTGCAGAAGAACCTGGAAATGGACTATGTTCCCTTTTTTAATCAGACTTGGCTTAGCTTTATCTGCCATTTTCCTAATAAGAATCAGAGTTGTAGAGGACAGAAATGCTGCGTTTAGAAACATTACAGATCTGAAATAAGTTTGCTTATGCAATTCTACCATAAATAGCAGCGAATACATCAATAAGATACATGTGGATAGATCTGACAAAGATTCCAAAATATTTTATGAAAAAAGTAAATGAGCTTGTTAGCTTTTCTATACTTGGCATAAATTTCTACAATGGGAACTAGTTGATGATGAGTTTGGCATGGAAGTTTGATCATAGATCTTGATATGGAAAAGGAGCAAACTTCAATATGGTGTATCATTGCTTCTGATAAGTATAAAGCTAATCAGCAGAAAAACAAGTTCTCTATGAATTCACAGGTTTCCATGTTGTGTTAGTACTTGTACAGGACACTGCCATGCATGCCTTGTAATACTTTGTCCTAATTCGTAATAAAAGCATGTAGTTCCTTATTGTACATAAATTTGACCGTTACAATAAGAAACATCTGGTGCAAGCCATTATTTGGCAAGCTGTGAATCATACATAAATTTGAGCAGCTTCCTTTTTTGTTTTTTGCTTGTAGTTGTTGCAGATCTTTTTGTTTGACTTCTTAAACCCTGTTGATTTTGCCAACAATCATGCCCAAGATTTTCATACCGACCCCTTTATAGAATTCCAAGTTTGTGCTTATCATAACATCAGATTCTGCAGAAGTTAATTTTCTTTTCAAGAATTTGCAAGTGCTACCTTAACAATCTTTGTATGTTACTAAAACCATCAGGGCCGTTTGGTTAAAGCATTCAATGCTCCTTCAAATCAGATCTTAATTAATTTTACCTTTCGCCATCATTAGAGGTCAAATATCAAATGAGAGTCCCTTTATATGTTGAATCCACAATCATCTTAGATCCTATTCCTACTTTCAGCAACAACTGTTTACAGATCCTGATAGGTCCAGAATTTCAGGATCTTCTCAAAGTCCAGGATTTCTGCAACAGGTTTAGATTCTGTGTGTTCTAACTTGAATCTAGGGACTTGATCAGTCACTTCTACACTTCAAAGATTCCAATCATCACACTCTTTTTCTCTATTCATACTCTGTTCCTGGTTTCTCCTCAGATCTCTTGTATCTGAGCTCTCTTTCTGGCCTTGTTTCTCTACTGTCTCTCTGAAAGATCTCGAATGGCAGAAATTGAGAGCAGCAAACAAAAAGGGTCATCTCATAAATTCCAGAAACTATTGTATATTGCTCAGATTGGCCTGAGAATTGGTACTCTTGCAACTTCATTAGCTGCTGCAATATTAACAGTCACCAATATTGGTACCATCGAACTGATCCCTGGATTTCCAATTGTAGCTAAGTATAGCTACCAGGGGTCTTTCACGTAAGTTGAGAAAACGAAACACCCAATCCCTGAATCCATTTCGTTGTACCTTTTTTTTCTTGTGAAAATTCAATCTTTTTTGCAGGTATCTCGCTGCTGCAAATTTCATCGCAGCAGCTTTCTCATTCCTGTCTTTGATTGCTGTTGCTGTTCTGGGTCGTCCTGGATCGACCCCCACCAACTATTTCTACTTTTTCATCGGAGATTTGGTAACCACAAACTCAATCTCATCAATCTTTTCATGACCCAAGAAGTCACTCCGGGTTCCTGAACTGTATGTTTATGAACTTTTCAGCTCACTCTGTCATTGGAACTTTCTGCTATTGGAGCTGCAACTGCGATCGGTTTGTTGGCCAAGAACGGGAATAATCATATTGGTTGGCCAGCAATTTGTGGGTTCGCAACGAAATTTTGCAACAGGGGAATGATTTCCATTGTATTCGGTTACTTCGCCATGGTCAAACTTGTGATGCTTACAATCATATCTGCAACCAAATCTAGATAAATTCATGGTTGGAACAAAAGCAGAAAATGTAATCGTAGGAATGAACTAGGGTTCTACGTTTTATGTTTTGTAATAAGTTATAACACCATCTTTACATCTAATGGAGCACAATTCCATGGTTTTCTTCACATCTCTCTTCTTCTTTGTATTCATGTCTGAACTTTTACACGGACCTCCTTGGAGACCATAAGATGAAAAGAAACAATTCTAACCTAAAATTTTCAACAAAGAAAATTGACAAACACCCCAAATGATTACTAAATTTACATATTAAATAACATGATGATGAATTTGATGCGGCTTCGTTCATTGTTTAACGTAGTTACGTAGGGGTCGGTTCAATGGTTAGTCGTCATTACATAACTTAGGTAAGTGCAAGATTATAATACTTATTATATTACTAATAAAAAGCTGTAGGACTTATAATTAAGTCAAGGATTAATTAAAAAAAATTCGAGCTTTGCTTAATTTACAATTATAGGTCAAATTTTAAAAAGTGATAATTAAAAATTCAAATTTTCAATTTTTTTTAATTCTAACCAGAAATAGGGTCGATCTTAACGTTTTATAGGTTTTGGGTAAAGTAAAAAAATGGTCTCTATTTTTCCTCCTTTTGTCATTTGTCAAAAGTGGATCCTTGTAAAGAACAAATGAGGCAAAATATGGTCAGATCAAGAGTGAGCCCTGAGCAGGTGCCTTTCCTACCCTTGCTCAAGGTTAGGCTTGACCCGACATTAAGTGTATTTGTTAAGTTTACTGACGTGGTTTGTCACATGTTTCAGAAATTGTACACTTATATATGTCAGATGTAATTAAACTAACTAATTATTTAACTAAATAACATCACTTAATTAAGCTAACTGATTAAACATAAATAAACTAGGTTAGGTATGGCTTTGCGATTGCAATTTTGTAATTATGTAAACTTCTTTGCAACTATGTTCAAGATCAATGTTTATGAAGAATTTTATTCCTCTATATGACTTAAGACACTCGTGATTTCCTTCATTTTATCTAATTGTTTTTTTTTGTTGTGCTGCCTCTATTTTCAACTTTTCCTTCTCCTTTTTGAAGCTAACGCTGTCTATAGTTACTGTGATCCATATGCTAAGACAGAACGAAAAAAAAATTTGGAGACAGAACATAACAAAAATTTGAGGCAGTGAGGTGTTTGATTGTGATGAACAAAACAGATAAAACAGTGTTCGTCTTGAGGGCATAAATGTATTTAGTTGCAATTGACAGAACACAAAAAACAGTATCAATGACTAAAGTATCCTTACAGTATAATATGATTGGAAATATATAATTCATTAATTATTTTAAAATGAATGATTTGTATTAGTAATTTAATTTTATCTATAAATAAGGAATTTAAAAAATAAGTAACATAAAAATTTAATAAAATGAACTATTAAATAGCAAAAAATTTGTATAAGTTAACAATAAAATGAATTACGTTAAATATTTTTATAATTGTATCAATATTTATTTTAATTGTATTTGTAATTTT
>JANVCQ010000007.1:29907327-29918473 GCA_025531925.1 Erythroxylum plowmanianum | reverse complement strand
CAGATATGTAAATTATGGTTTCTATGAAATGAAATGAGAAAGCAAATTTTGGTTTCAAAATTACTGATTGTTATACTAATGTTTATTATGATGCCATGTGAAGTAATGTAGTGATTGTTCGTAGTTCTCTCTTATCATAGGATATGCATCGGAATGATCTACGGGCGTCCCAGTGTATACCCTATGGTAAGGGGGCGCTACATAAGTACCAAATATACGATAAAAGTATAAAATATCAAGCAAAATACATCAAATATATGTGTTAAAATATTGTCAAATATCCAACTATCAATCATGTATGAGATGTTATATATTAGACTAGATGTATCTTATGCTTTGAGCATAACTAGCATGTTTCAATTCTATCATAGTGATAGTCACTAGATAGCTAAGTACTTGAGAATGACTAAAGATGTTTTCTTAGTCTATGGGGAGCTAGACTAAGAATTCAAGGGTATTTAGATACTATAGTAGATCAGTCAGGGTACATCTTCACTTTAAAAGGTGGTACAGTAAATTGGAAGAGTTCTAAATAACTTACCATTACAAATTCTACCTCTAAAGTAGAGTACATTTTCATATTAGAAGCAATTATGGAAGAAATGTGCATTAAAAAGTTCAACATCAAACTTATAATGGTTCCTAGCATTATTAAGTTAATAATATTTATGACAACAATGCTACCATTGCACAGTTATGATTAAATTTAATTATAATTATAGTTTGAATTTGATTATAATTAGAATATTTAATTTTAATAAAATATAACCTAATGTTTTTCTATTTTTTAGAAACAAAGGTAAGAAAACTAGGAGTATTGCTTATTTTTTCTTAAATGTTGAGTTATTTTTTCTTTGTGAATATTATTAGAGGTTGAACACTTTAAAAACTTGTTTTTGACACCTCATAAAAAAGATTTTGGAAAAATTTTGAATCTTGTATTATGCAATTACTTTTATGATTTGAGTTTTCCAAATTATTTAATTCTTAAAATTTGACTAAAAAGTATATAATTCAATCTTTTTTGCTCCATCCTTAATTCAACCATCCTTAATTTTCCAACACTTTTATCTTCTAAGAAAGGAACCCAATCAAACCTAAGGCAGGAGATATCCCACACTCCCAACGGTAACAAAGAATGGTAACAATATTGGATAACTACTCTAGAAGAAATCAGGTTAATCCATTGTCTTCGTCATGGCACGATATTGATGTAATTTGAAAATAGTAATGTACATTTTTTTCAACTCTGTATAGAAACTGGGAACTATAAACATACATCTTACTGGTTCGCCTTTCTTGGTCTCTCCCTTATCTCTCTGTTAATATTCACACAAATGATAAACATGTACATCATCAAATTAAAGTTAATGTCCCTCCTATTATCTTTATTCGTACAACACAAAGCGTGTGGTGTCTCCTCACAACACAAGTTGATGGAGTTAAGAGTTGAGGTTTCAAACAAAAAGAAGACTCCAACATCATTGCTCCTCCGGCAGCAGATACAGCAGGCCACGACTCATTAACCAAATAGGTAACTTCTAACACTGGTGTAACTGTGGCATTGACCCATTTGGTTTGTCTTATCTAATGCTATATGTTTCTCCTTCCGTAATTTGATTGTGTGAAGAATGGGAGAGTTTTCTATCCAATGGTGTATAGAGCTGACCGAACTCAATCTTAAGAGGGTACCGATGCCTTCTTTGTTGGAAAAGAAAGCACGAAAAAGGAAAATATATAGGAAATAAGGAAGAAATTAAAGAACACAAGAGATTTACATGGAAAGCCCCAATAGGGTAAAAACCATAGAGAGAGAAGAATTTCACTATAAGACAAAATTAGGGATTACAAACTTAATCCTCTAATTTATATATAAAAGTGGAATGTTGTTTGTTTGCTGTGTTGAATGAGGAGGAGTGAGCCTTCTTTTATAGGCTTCACTCCTCCCCTCACATTCTCATCTCACCAATATGGGATAAGTATCTTAACATTCTCCCACTTGAAGATTGAATTGGATGTTAATTAATCTTCACCATTCTTTCTCTCTCGGCTCCATACTGCTTATGTCTCTATCAGGCCACAGGAGGAACAACATCATATGAACTTATCTGTGTTGACAACCTTAGTCAGAAAATCTGCCATGTTCTGCTTCATGTTGATCTTTTTCACAGTAATCGTCCCTTCCTCCACTTTCTCATGAACAAAGTGATACTGCACTCGGATATGTTTGCTCTTGGCATGAAAGGCTGGATTCTTTGCAAGATGCAAAGCACTCTGGCTGTCACAAAATAGGGAAATTATCTCCTGTACATGCTCGAACTCCTCCATGACTAACTTCAACCAAACTGCTTCCTTACTAGCTTGTGTAGCTGCAACATATTCTGCTTCTGTTGTTGATGTAGCCACAACTGACTGCAGCTTAGATACCTAGCTTACAGCTCCGCTAGCAAGTAAGAACACATATCCAGTGGTGGATTTGCTTCTGTCGAGATCACCTGCATAATCTAAGTCAACATAACCACAAATACATGTGTCTGATCCTCTGTAACATAATGTAGCATTCAATGTTCGATTGATGTAATGAAGAATTCTTTTTACTACTACCCAATACTCTCTACCAGGATTTTCCATGTACCGATTTACAACTCCCACTGCATGTGCAATGTCTGGTCTAGTGTTGATCATGACAAACATCAGGCTACCCCCTACTGATGCATACGATACTCGAGACATCACCATCCTCTCTGCTTCACTACTAGGACTCATCTCAGAGGACAACTTGGAATTAACAGGGAATGGAGTAAATATTGTCTTACAGTCCTGTACGTTGAAGCACCGCAAGACCTTCTTCAGGTAATTTGTCTGAGCAAGCTAGATCTTCCTATTGTTCCTATCTCGGTGAATCTGCATCCCAATAATCTTGTTTGCTGGTCCCAAGTCTTTCATCTCCAACTCCCTAGCCAACTGAATCTTTAATTCCTGAATACTATCCTTATTGGGGCCTATAACCAACATGTCGTCAACATACAATAGCAATATGACAAAATCATCACCTCCAAACCTCTTGTAATACGCACAAGGGCCTGCGTATAATCTATTGTATCCCAGACTCATGATGAAAGTATCAAATTTCTTATACCAACACCTTGGCCCCTGCTTGAGTCCATATAGAGATTTGTTTAACCTACAAACTAATTTCTCTTTCTTTTTTCTTCAAAGCCTTCTGGTTGGAGCATATAAATCTCTGCTTCAAGATCATCGCGAAGAAAAGTTGTCTTTACATCTAGTTATTCTAGATGTAAATCATGCACTGATGATAATGCTAGAACTATACAAATGGTAGTTAATCTAACCATAGGTGAGAATATTTCATTGAAATCAATACCTTCCTTTTGAGTATATCCTTTGACCACCAATCTTGCTCGATACCTCTCCAACTAGTCATCACTATTTCTTTTGATCTTGAACATCCATTTGTTGCCAATGGGTTTCCTCCCTGATGGTAGCTGTACAAGATCCCAAGTCTGATTCTTATGCAGAACTTCAATGTCCTCCTGCAATGCTACTATCCACTGATACGCATCTGAACCTCTTACTACCTCTTGGAAGGTTAATGGTTCTTCGTCTTCCGTGAGTAGATAGTATGCTACATTGCTATCCATAATATAATCGGAATGCCAACTAGGAGCTTTCCTTATGTGAGTTGATCGTCTGATTTTAACATCAGATCATCTGATTTCATCGACTTCAGCCTCATTCTCCATAGGATTCTGATCCAACACTATTTTAGAAATATGTTTGTTCACCTGTATCACCGTAATATTTGACCCTGATGTATCTGCATCTTCACTACAATGCTTATCTTCTATGAAGATGACATCCCTGCTAATAACAACCTTGCGGGTAGGGGGATCCCACAAGCGATACCCCTTTACACCATCAGCATAGCCTATGAAAATACATTTCCTAGACTTCGGATCCAACTTTGAAATATCTGGGCATGGTACATCACATATGTAGGACTTCCAAAAACATGAAGGTTAGAATAATCTACTGGTTTACCTGTCCATAACTCCATCGGTGTCCTCAAATCAATTGTCATTGACGGACTCCGGTTGATCACATAACAAGTGATGTTAACAGCTTCAGCCCAAAAGGACTTCTCTAGATTAGTTGTTGCCAACATTGCCCTGGTTCTCTCCAGTAACGTTCTATTCATCCGATCTACCACACCATCCTGCTATGGAGTATATGTCGTTGTGAACTGTCGCTTGATACCATTTTGCTTATAGTAACTATCAAAATCAGCACTAGTGTATTCTCCTCTATTATTTGTCTTGAGGCACCTTATCTTCTTTCTTGTATCCAACTGGGCTCATGCTTTGTATTCCTTGAAGGTCTAAAATACATCTCCTTTGCTCTTGATTGGATACACCCGGCATCTCCTGAAATAATCATCAATGAATGATACGAAGTACTTTGCTCCTCCCATGGACACAACCGATGCTTGCCATACATCAGAGTAAACTAGTTCTAGAACATTTGTGCTTCTAGAGCCCGATGTGTTGAAGTTCAACCGATGCTCCTTACTTGTCACACACTGCTCATAAAATGGTAGTGAAACCTTTGTGAGCCCAGGAAGTAGCTTCCAGTCTGTGAGAATCTTCATTCCTTACTGTGACATATGACCAAGTTTCCTGTGCCATATCATTAAAGACCTCTCATTGTTACTCGAGGCAACTAAAGCTTCTCCATCCACCAAAGTCTCTCCCTTTACCATATACAAGTTGACATCTATCTTCTTTGCCTTCATTATCAATAGCGCTCCACGAACTATCTTCATGATTCCCCTTTCACATTCCATCTTACAGCCGAGGTCATCCAATTGTCCCAACAATAATAGATTCTTCCAAATTCCCTCAACATTTCGTACTTATTGAATGGTACAAACAGTTCCATCATACATCTTCATCTTGATGGATCAAATTCCAACAACATTCATGGCTTGATCACTACAGCTATATACAACATCTCCTGAGACTGGTTCATAGTGATAGAACCATTCTTTACGAGAGGTCATGCGATAGGTTGCACCAGAATCAACCAACACACATCCTGCATCATCCTCTTGCCATTATGTGTTGTTGCTGCTTCACAAGTCAAGGCATTATCGACGTCTGATCTGCTTGCAACATTTCCTTGAGGGTCGCCAACTCTTCCCTGAGGACCAGAACTCTGTTTTAGGTTCCATCAATCTTTCTTGTAGTGACCTTTCTTGCCACAATTATGGCACTTAAAATTTTTCTTACTCTGAGATTTTGATCCACCGTGTTGTTGATTCCCACTGGGACCACATTCCATTAATCTACCCCTCGTCACCGCCAATGCCTCTACTTACCGTGAAGATCCCTCCTTATTGTTGCGCCACTTTTCCTCATCAATGATTGCAGCTACAATATTGTCAAAGTTCAAACTTTCCATAGGCAAGTGGGTCATCAAGTTGATGATGAGTTGATCGTATGAATCTGGTAAACTCTGAAGTAGAATTTCAGCTCGTTCACTCGTCCCTATCACACAATCCATGTTTTTGAGTTGTGAAAATAGAGAATTCAGTATATTGAGGTGCTCAGTCACCGTCGAAGATTTTGACGTCCGCAAGGTGTATAACCTCCTCTTAAGAAATATTATGTTGTGTAAGGACTTTGCCTCGTATATGCTTATAAGATAATCCCAAATTTTTTTGGTTGTCTTCTTCTCCTCTATACTTGACAATATCTCATCAGCCAATCCGAGATGTAAATTTTCCGTTGTGTTTGTATCCATTTCTTCCCATTTTTTATCGATGATATTATTTAGACTTTTGACGATTGCTGCGAGGCACTTATCTTTCACCAAGATAGCCCTCATTCTCATCTTCCAAATCGAGAAATTTCCACCGTTGAATTTATCCACCTTATATTCTCCTTTCACTTCTAACATTCGGCTGAAAAGCTACTCCCATTATTTCACATAAGTCGACCACACATGTGAATAGTAACCTCGTGGGCACCACATGAAACGAGCCTCACAAATGATGACACTGAGCAATTTAAGAATATTAGGAGACAGTGGGTCCCACTAGGTATGAAAACCGAAAGGTGGTCCCACAAGTGCATCATGCACACCTGAGGGTACTGCAAAATCTAATTTACTTTCTGATGTAGAGGATCCACACTAAGTGGCAATCACAGAGCATACGGTAAATAGATTTAAACATAACCCACTCGTGGCTCTGACACCACTTATTGGAAAAGAAAGCACGAAAAAGGAAAATATATAGGAAATAAGGAAGAAATTAAAGAACACAAGAGATTTACATGGAAAACCCCAATAGGGTAAAAACTACGGAGAGAGAAGAATTTCACTATAACACAAAATTAGGGATTACAAACTTAATCCTCTAATTTATACATAAAAAAGGAATGTTGTTTGTTTGGTGTGTTGAATGAGGAGGAGTGAGCCTTCTTTTATAGGCTTCACTCCTCCTCTCACATTCTCATCCCACCGATGAGGGATGAGCATCTTAACATTTTTTAAGACTTTGAATCATGCATTCCTAATGCAACGTGGACCTGAGTTGATCCATGGAGCGAATGATCTCGTTTCCCTGCTTCGGGTGGAGGCAACATTGTGGTGAGTCCTCGTAGTCTCACTATACGACATTGCACTCATCATGTAGTTCTATCAAGTCTTTGTTACGTTCTCTCTCTTACTCTCTCTCTCTCTCTCTCTCTCTCTCTCTCTTTCTCTCACTCTCATACTCGAGCCCTGTCATAAGGTTGGTAACATTGTTAAGTGTTGGGTGGTTAAATTAATTAATGCTTAACAGTGTTTTTGAAAAAAAAATTAATAATATTATATTGTTAATATTATTATAAAATTAAAAAAATTTCGTCAATAAAAATATTATTAAATAATGACTAACTAATTAATTGCGTTAAATATGATTATACTGGCCACTTTATGTCTGCATAAGATTGCATTAACTAAGACAACCGCAGAGTTGGACGTGGCCACATTATTGCTTCCCCAGTCACAGTCTTGAATCAAGACTTTCACCTATTGTGCCCTTTCTTTTTAACTTCCTCCAAGAAAAAACTTCGAAACCATGAATGCGAATCCTTTTGAGCTTTAAATAAAAAACTGTTAGTAGTTAGGATGGATAGCAGTTTTTATTATTAAATTAATGATAAAAACACTGTTTGCTAGAACTGAGGCATTTTCATATGTCTAAAGTCTTCTCGAATATGAAAGATATTATATTGGGCTGTAATTCTATTCTAGGAGTTAAAGTTAATACGATATATAGACTCTTGTTTTAGGTCAGACCCAAATTAAGAAAATTTCGAAAAAATTTATTCCATTATTTCAACATTCTTTTATTAAAAAAGAACTTCAATAAGACTTTTATGACAATGTCACCAACTTCATTATAAGTTTGTTAGGTAAAAAAAGACATTTACGTTGGGTTTGGTTACTGTCTCCATCGGTGGAGACAGATAATAAAATACAAAAATCTTGTGCCTTGCAGTGTTTGGTTATTGACCCAACTTATTTTTGTTTTGACTCTAAATCACAAAAACATAAATTTTTTGTTCCTTCCAAAACCTTATGACAATATTTTTTGTCCCTGTGATATAAACAAAACACATAAACAACTTCCAGAAATACCGCTCCCCCACGACGCCGTATGATCATTGTGTACAACCCTAACAAAATCACTCTTCTATCTTCTCTCTCGCACGCTGCCCTTCTTCCCTCTGGTTCGTCTCGGCAATCAAAGGTAAATTTTTTTCTGTTCATTTTCTCCCCTTCTTTGCCTCTCATTTCGCTACTTCCTTGCTTTACTTTTCTCTCTTTATGAAAATTTCTACTAGATAAGGTTGTCTTGCTCTTTTCTTTGTCTTGATATACATTAGAAAAAGTTCAATTCATTAATCAAAAGCCAAGAGTTAAGGATTGCTATCCAATCAAATCATAATTAAAGAGAGAGAGAGAGAGAGAGAGAGAGAGAGCAACAGGAGCTTTGAAAGGACTATCAAGTATTTCGTTGGTGTTTGGAAGGGTAAACGTCTTTCTGCTAGTCTTCCTTTCAAGTTTGAGTTTGTTATTCCTATCCCTGTTAAGTTCTTTGCCCATCTTAAGGATGACAAACTTGAATTCCTTCACTAATTCACTAACACCTACCCAAATACCCCTTCCTCTTTTTGTATAATCTTCATATCATAATTGCTACTCTATATTATACATAATCTATATTCTTTGTTTATTTTACAATCATTATTTCAATGAGTTTCAACATTGTTCTCATCTGATTTCTGTTTGAGCAATTAGTGATTTGATTCGTTGAAGCTACTTCTTTTAGTATTCAATCTAGTTTGAATATTGATGCTTGATATTAAGGCACTATGGTTAAGTTGGAACTCAAGAACCACTCTTATAATTAGGGCTTCTCAAAATCTCACACAAAGTTGTCCGCTGAGGATTCTAAAAAACAGGGGAAGTACTTTGGATTTAGAAATGCTATAGGTAGTGATCTGAAATTTAGTTGTCTCTCCAATTTGATGTTTTCTACTATGCAATTTTCAGCCCGGTTTCTTTGCATTTGCTTAGTGTTTACAAGGTCTGGGTCCATAGAAGTACGTCTTAAGGCATTACAAATTGTGCTTGTTGAAGTTGGGATGAGATTAATTTAGTTTTTTAGTACTGTTTTGTTTTAAATTTTAGGTTTGATAGTCTTGTTGTTCTTTAGTAAAATTTTAGTTACTTCTACTAGGTCGGAGGCTTTACTGCTTAAATATAAAGGGGATTGGAAACTTACGCTACATATGGTTACCGTGATCTATATGCTAAGACGGAATGAAACAAAAATTTGGAGACAGAACAAAACAAAATTTGGAGACAATGAGGTGTTTAGTTGTAATGGACTAAATAGATAAAACTGTGTTCGTCTTGAGGACAGAAATGTGTTTGGTTGCAATTGATAGAACATAAAAAACAGTGTCAATGATTAAATTACCCCTGCAATATAATATGATTGGAAATATGTAATTCATTGATTATTTTAAAATGAATGGTTTGTATTAGTAATTTAATTGTATCTACAAATAAGGAATTTAAACAATGAGTAACATAAAAATTTAATGAAATGAGCTATTGAATCGCAAAAAATTCGTACATTTTAGCCATAAAATGAATTACGTTAAATATTTTTATAATTGTATCAATATTTATTTTAATTGTATTTGTAATTTTTAATTACAATGAAGTAAAATGAGAAACCTAAATATTTAATGAAAAGAGAATCCTAAAAATTAAATGAAATGAGCTATTGAATAAAAAAAATCTACAAGTTAGAAATTCTAGTACGTAATAATTTAATAAAACATCTAAGCATTCATGGAATTAATTACATAATAGGTTAAAAAAATCCTACAAGTTAGAAATTCTAGTACATAATAATTTGATAAAGCATCTAAGCATTCATGGAATTAATTACATAATAGGTTAAAGATACATTTAAGCCTTATATTTTATTAAGAATGTCCTTAACAATAATACCCAAAATGACTCCAATGGCAATGAGTAAAAAACCTTGACTCCATGCCATTTTTTCTTCAAAGTTGCAACTTCATTTAGTTGTTCATTTGTTGGAAGTGAAAATTGATTCGTTATTGATGAAGGTTCATTGACGGTAAGAACAATTTCTTCATTTTGAAGAGTCTGCCTATTTGGATCCATGACATAAGCACTCTATGCTTCAACCAAAGTCTGATACCCCTTGAATCTAGCATTAGGAAACCCCTCAGTTGCCAATTTAACATCATCCTAATTTTTGAAAATACCTACTTGACGTCTAACAAATACAACATAAAAGTTGGATCTGCCCATAGTTAAGTACCTGAAAATGAATCATATCCTCATCATTACATAAATGACAAACATTAAAAAGTTAATAAACCAACCATTCATCATTGATACACAAGTGTACAAACAAAGTAAACAATTCATCATATCATCATTCAACATCACATAGCTTCTTTGAAAAAAATGTAAATCCTAGCTTTCCTGTTAAGCAACTATGAAGCCAGTAGCTCCACAAAAACGATGAGCCTGAAAGTCATAGGTTACAATCAAAAAATTACAGTCCATTACAAGTAATGGCAGAAGAAAAAATAGTTAAGCTAGAAGCATTGTTACCATCTTACATTACCATATAATAGTGTACCGTAACCTACTAATTAAGACATAAAATATAAAGTCAAATCTCATCATCAAATGCACCTCTTTCTTCTTTAATCCAATGAATGCTAAAAGGTTACATGCTATCATTAAATGACAATCATTAAAGTATTTAATAATAAGATCATTACTCTATTTAATGATGATAAAGCATGTTAAAAACTATCTAAAATATAGAAAATCAATGCTACATGTGCAGCTGCACATTTAACCTATTAAAATCGAAAATCCACCTCCTTTTATCTTTAATAACTTTGTTTTAATTTAATTAATCTAATTAATCAAATTAAACCAAAATCTAGCTCATTTCTAAATGTTCATATAGGCTTCTAATTAACAATTAATTAAAGTAAGCCCAACATTCAATCTTAGGCTTTAAAACCTCTATTAGTATTTCTTACTTTGCTTGATAACCTTCTTAGAAGCTAAATGGAGAATCTAATTGGACTTATATAATTCAAGCTCCAATAAGCCCGAAATCAATTTAATCTCATTAGAATTAATTACAACTTATTAACTAAATGTCATTCCACTAAAGACAATTAGTTGAACTCTTGAATTATTAAATATTATAAGAACACATGTTTCAAATAAGATGTCCAGTTGCAAACTCTAATATGAACCATATTATAGCCATCTGCACAATAAAGGATAAAATTATCGTTTTGCCTTTATATTGGTTTTTTCTTCTAGATATCCTGTTTTATTCTATATGATGATTAAAACACAAGATCTTATCTTGGTGTTAAGACTTGATCTGTAGCTAGTCCATCAAGTTACTGGTACTGGTTTAATCACCAATCTCCATAAAACATCTAGAAGTGATGATATCACTATAAACTCTTTATTTGAGTGAATGTTCCCT
>JANVCQ010000007.1:29853301-29867126 GCA_025531925.1 Erythroxylum plowmanianum | reverse complement strand
GATTAAGTGTCGTGAATGTGAAATAATGTGAAATGTGAAATAAAGTGTGATGATGTGATTTATGTGTTATGTGATTGAGTGAGCCATAGATGATGGTCACTCACTGAGTTCGCAAAACTCACCCAAAATTTGCAAATATTTTTCAGGATCAGAAGAATACCCCGTTGGGCCAACGGGAGTATACATACAGCATTCAAGTGAAGAATAGAGATCGAGATCAGTTCACGTCTGCATTGCACACGTATATATTTCGCAACTTTTTGTATAAATTGGTTTTCCGAAATAACTCAAGTGTATTGTATATGTGAAAAGGACCAAATGGCTATTGAAAATTGTGATGATGGTTTTGTGTAAATTGAAAATGTTTATGAACGAATGTGAGCCTAAATTGAGTATGGATTTTCGCATATTATGTTATTGATTCCAAAAAAAAATTATGTGGACTTTTGAATGATTGAGTGCTTTAGCACGTCACCCTCGCGGAGCATGAACTCAAATATCACTATCGATGTTAGGTTCGGGTCTTGCGGTAGTGGGGTGCTACACAAAAGCTATAAGTGTTGGGATCCTTTGTCTCACTGAATTTGCATCTCTCAAAATGTAAACTTTTGGGAGCACAAAATGATTTTACACTTTCCAAATTCCGAGTCAGTGAACCTTCTCAACAATTCTTCTCTGATCGTACTATGTCCTTGTTTCCTAACATTTCTCCTTTAGGTACATCTCACAACTCTATCAACTCAACATGACTAACATCCAATCCTACACACCTCCTTCTGTTGCAGATCCATTAGTTCCATAAAACATTTCCTGTCCGTCTACTTCTTCATCAGAACCCACTGAGCCTCAACAACTCCAGCACCATACCATTTTAGTAAGTGTAAGATATTCTCATGCTTATTTTGTCATTATCTCTTTCTATGTGAACCTAAAACTTATTGCTAGACAAGTTCTAACCCCTTATGGTATAAAGTAATTCCGGAAGAACTACAATCACTTTCAAAGACTAATATTTAGGACTTGGTGGACTTACCCTAGATAAGTCTATTGTTGGCTGTAAATAGGTCTATAAAATCAAGATTTGTACTGATGGATCAGTTGATAGATACAAAGCCAAATTGGTTACTAAAGGATTTACTCAAGAATATGATATTGATTATAAGGAGATATTTGCTACTATAGCTCATTTTGCTTTAAACTACAGTTTTATTGCAGTTGTTGCTAGCAAGCATTAGGAACTATTTCAAATGGATGTAAAAAATGATTTCCTCAATGGTGACCCTCACTAAAGAAGTGTATATATAACCTCCACCTGGGTATGGTTGTCTACTTAATAATGTTTTGTAAAGCCTTGTATGGACCTACATAAGCTCCACGAGTCTAGTTTGCTAAATTAAGCTCTACTATTAAATGTCTTGGTTTTAAGTCCAACTCTTATGAGTATGTTTTTATTCCTCCTTTAAAAAGATTAGGGATGCATTCTTCTTCTTTATATTGATTACATGATAATAACTAGTGATGATACTCATGATATCTTTACTATGAAATGCTTTATTCATCAATAATTTGAAATGAAAGATTTAGGTAATCTGAGTTACTTTTAGGTCTTGAAGTTTCATTTGATAACTCTAGTTACTAATTTTCCCAAGTAAAGTATGTCACTAATCTTATCTTTTGTACTGACCTTACTAGCACTAAGACTTCTATCACTCCACTTGACTCTAATAACCATATTTTTACTACTGCTATAAATCTTTTAAATGATGCTTGATAGAAGTAAATTATATAATGTTTTCATTGTGTGTGTGTGTGTGTGTGTGTGTGGGTCGGTGGGTGGGTGTGCGTGCGTGCGAGTGTGTGTGTGTTTTTAAAGTATTTCTTAGATGATTATCAAGTGTATAAACTTAGAATTTTGTTATTGTTAGTGTTAGTGTGGATTAGAGCAAGAGTTGGACCTTAATTTTATGTTTCAAGAGGTGTTTGATGTGTTTTTAAGTGTATGAAAAGAAGAAATTGAAGAAAAGAGAAGAATTGAAAGTATGGAAGTAGGTAAAGATCGTGATAGAGAGCGCAGATAACAATTCCAACAAATTTCAATTTTTCCAGCATGCGAGTCCTTTTTGTAATTTTGACATCTTGGGGCTATTTTTGTAACCAAATTAAGTGGGAAATATAAAAGAACATAAAGATGCCAAAAGAAGGCAGTCTTTATCTTAGATTGAGAAAAAGTAAGGAAGATTAGAAAGGGTGCATTGGAGAGTTCAAATAGTCCAAAATTTCCAGATCAGTCCACATCAAGTTCTTTATTCTTTCCTTTGTTTATTTTCTTTAAGCCTAATGTATGAACTAAGATTGAAGATTCTCTACTTGTTTATTATATTTTATATTTCAAACTAAGATTTGTTCTTCAGTTATTTTGTGATTTGACTGTTTTGATTTCAATACAATGTTATGGTGTTGTGATATTTGTTTGTTAATACCTCAACAATAAATAAAGAGAGTGAGTCAAAAGTAATTTGATTAGGTTGGGTAACTTAGAGTTAGTGATTCATGCAAATATCAAATTGATAATCATGCGAAGAGAGATATTATGTGAAAACTCAATTATTCGATAAATAGCTTAAGAACTAGTTGAAAATGTTAGGTTATTTTTGTGACTCGAGATATTGCAAAATCTGGAATTTCATAATCAATTAGGGTTAAATGATTAGGTCTTGAGAGAAAATAATCAACCTTTCACAAATATAGGATCGACACCCAATTGAGTCAAAAGGGGTTAGACGAGCAAAATAACAATAAAATGAATCCTAAACTTTTATACTTGATCATCCTTTTTTTTATTGTGGCAGCTCAATTGTTAAGTGGATAAGTGCTCAATTTTATTTGATAGTTTTAATTTCTTATTATTTGCTTTCATTCAAATCATATTTTTAAACCTTAGATGAAGTTAGGTTCGCCTAGTTTTGCTATTTCCTTGTGGGATCTATACCGTTAATACTACAAACTTACAATTCATATACTTGAGGATATTTAGGGTTTTATTATAAGTAAAACTTGCTTAACAAGTTTTTGGCGCCGTTGCTAGGAAATTATTTAAGGACATTTTGAATTCCTTTGTTTTAAGTAATTATTTCTCTTTCTTGTGATTGTGGTACCTAATCAAAAGAAATTAAAAATAAAAAAGAAAAGGAAGTGTGGACACAAAGTAGAAGACACATCAATTTGGACACCATAAGGCAAGAATGAGGAATCTGAAAACTTAAATGCCAATAAGAGATAGAAATAATGTTGATGGAGGAAATACATCATGGAGAGCAAAGAACCCTTATGGACTTAATAAGACCAGGGTTCAATGCCTAGCATCAAGGAAGTATACGACTACCATTACAATCGACACATAATTTGTTTGAAGGGATGGTGAACCATAGTGGTCTTTAGACATCAAAATGAAGTAGACAATAGTCAACCTTCTTGGATCCAGAAGGAATGATTGTAATAGATTCAGTGACAACATTGCAGCTTAAAATTGATAACCTCACTAAGGAATTAAATAGCTTTACAGCTAACTCTTTCTCTTCACTCAAAGCAATTAAGCACAAATGCGACCTATGCAAAAAAGAGAGTCATATCATAGTTTATTGCTTCCTAGTTAAAAAGAACAATATATAGCAATTCAACTTCAATTGAGCACAATTTGGTTATGGAAGTAATTATCCTTATTTGAACACATACAATCTAGGGTGGCAAAACCACCCAAGATTCTTTTGGTTTAACAACGTAAGGACTCAAATGGGAATTCAATGCTTACCATGATTTCAATAAGATGAGTCTAGTTCATGGGATTTAAAATTAGATAAGATCATGGATAAGATCATAAGCATGGATGAGGCCCAGAAGAGCCTGAAAGGGAAGTTAGAAGAAGTAGCTAGGAACCACACCTTTTCTATTCATAATATGGAAGTTGAAGTGGGCCAAACGGCCAATTCATTATCTATAAGAAATGTGGGGAGCCTTTTGAGCAATACCGAATCAAATCTAAAGGAGAAAATTAAGGCTATCACACTTAGGAGTGAGAAAGAGCTAGAAGAACCAATTAAAGAACAAGCTAAACCCTACCTTGTAGAAGACCAAGAGAAGCAGAAAATGGATAAAGAACATAATGAGGACCCTTCATACGTTCCTCCTCCTCTTTACTCACTAAAAATACCATTCCCACAAAGACATTAGAAGAACAAATTGGATACACAATTTGCAAAGTTTGTGGAAAAGTTGAAGAAATTCAATTTATCTTGCCTTTTATGGAAGCTTTGAAGAGCATACACACGTACACAAAGTTTATCAAAGACATATTGTCAAGCAAGAGGACTTGGGATGATAATCAAATGGTAGCCATAACAGAAAGTTATAGCTCCTTGATTACCAACCATTGTCGGGATGTCAAGTGTGAGTAAGAATCTCACATTGGAAAGAGATGGAACTAGCGAAGGACATATAAGTGAAAAGGACCCATAAACCTAATGTCTTAAGGTTTTGGGTTAAAGTGTGGTGTCAAAACCCACGAGTATGTTTCATCACTAAGTCCATGATGTAGATCTCCCATGAAAGTGGGCTCCCCAATTCCAACGAGTGGTATCAGAGTCGATGGTTCGGTAAGGGATAAGTATGGATATGGTAGTCGGATCTCGTGATTGCTTCCCCACGAAGAAGAGCAAGAAGACTCCTGGTGGGCCCAAACCAGTGGAGTATAAGGGTTCTTGGTTACTCCATATACTCGAATTGTTAAGTAAAAAGGCTTTCACTTAAGGGGGAGCCCAAGCTCAATGTGGAAATTGACACTTGAGGGGGAGATTGTTGGGATGTCAAGTGTAAGTAAGAATTTCACATTAGAAAGAGATGGAATTAGCGAAGGACATATAAGTTAAAAGGACCCATAAACCTAATGCCTTAAGGTTTTAGGTTAAAGTGTGATGTCAAAGCCCACAAGTATGTTTTATCACTAGGTCCATGATGTAGATCTCGCATGAAAGTGAGCTCCCCAGTTCCAACAACCATATGCCCTTATATCTGATAGATCTATGGAGCTTTACGATACCTTATGTAGTTGGTAATTTAGAGTTTTTAAAATCTTTATGTGACATAGTCACAAATATAAACATGTTGTGTGAATTTTGCTTTGAGTGTGAATTTTGCATATTGTTATGTTAGTGTGTTTAGCTTGCATATTGTGAATTGTGTGAATGTATCGATGGCTTAGATAGAATGAAATCGATTAATTTTGAACATAATCTATTAGGTTGTGAAGAGTCATTAGCTCACAAAATTAGTGATCTAGGTTCTTAGGCTAAAATATGCAAGTTAATTAGGATTCAGTGTTAGTTTATTACCCTATAAGTTGTCACATTCATTCATAATTTCAGGTCTTTCGACTAAGTAACTTTGCTAGTATTTTTCATGAAAACGAGTAACTAAAGCAACATGGTAGGCATTAAAAAATTGTTTATAAATTTTAAATAAATAACTATTTTACTGGCCTTTGGGTTATGAATAGAGCTAGTAGCTAGTTGAGAACGTAATAACCAGACTGACACACATCACAAATGTGTGCCCTCACGTCAAAAGGGTATAATGATGTTCCAACCAAATGACTTACTAAAAACATAACTTATTTGAGTAACTGGATCGACATTCATCACTAATGTTTGCCTCCATGCAAAAAGACTAGGTCCATATCCACAAAAAATAACAAAAAAAGTGTTTTCTAATGAAAACCTACCAAACTTGTAAGTAGATTAACTTTTCATGAAAACATACTTAGGTTTAGTTACAACGTTTGATTGACCAAATAATTATTAACAATTGAAAGGGTTAAATAAACTTGACATTTAATATTAATATGTATTTAGTCTAGAGTTCGTAGACGTGAATTTTGCATATTAGTAATTTGGAACAACTTGAATGATTGTGTTTAGAGTTAAATTTGTTTCATGAAGTTGAATCCATTGCCTCATTATCACATTATGTGCTTTGTGTTTTTTGTTGTTTTGTTTGCTTAAGGTCAAGTAAACTTTTAAGTATGAGGATGTTGATAAGTGTAAATTGCATCATATTTTAGGGCATAATTTGATATGTGTTTAGCCGTTAATTCGATCATTTAGTATGTGTTTATGTTATAATTGTGTTAGTTTATTAATTATTTGTGTTTTAAGTATTTTATGAGTTAGTACAAGCTTTTGAGTTTAAATATTATATTTTTGAGGTACTTTGATGTGTTTGCTAGTATTTTAGGATCAATATCAAAGAACGGAGGAGTTTCGGAAGACATTCAGTTTGAAACAATGGCTTATGACAGAAGGCTCATATGTGGGCCACGATTATGGCCTGCGTCGGGCAGACGTACAGTTGCTTACGAACTTCACATTTTGAGGGACTTTTTAGGCCTTTTGGACCTCGAAAAGACCCTAAGGTTACCCAAAACATAAAAAACTATTTAAAGAACATTAAGGGGAGCACAAAAGAGCTTTACATTCAGCCACACTTGGAAACCCTAAAGAGAGAGAAAAAGGAGAGAGAGAGAAAAGAAGAAGAGGAAGAAGGAGGAAGAAGAAGTGGATCCCGATGTTGCTGCTCCCCAGATCAGGTGGTATCTAGACGCTACTGCCTTCCTGATTTGTCCAACCTAAGTTTCATTTTCTCTTCATTTCCTTTTTTATTTAAATGTATAAAGTTGAGATGGATTGTATGGAAATAGATTTCGGGTTGTTGATAATGTTCTAAACTCTCCTTCGGGATTTTACTTTGAGTTAATGTTGATTTAGTTATTTTTGCGCTTATTGGTTTGGATGTTATGATTGATTAATATATTTGCATGTTTCGGTAACAAACCAAGAGGGTGAGCTAGATAAAAATGACTATATCGAGTTAATGAGAGTTAGGCAAACTAATTGACTCCTTAATCAATCTAGTCGGCAATTTTATGAAGAGAGATCTCGTGTAAGACTGGATTGTTTATTAGAGAGCTTTAGAATTAATAAGAATTATGGGTAATTTGGGAATTGAGAGATTACAAGTTCCATAATTCGATTAGGGTTTACAATTTAGGGTTTAATAGTTATAACTCGAGAGAGAGTAATCAACTCTACGACCATCTAGAACCGACACATCCTAAACATATAAATGACTGGATTAACATTAATGATAGGTAAAATCCCTCTCTTATAACTTGATTAACTCTCTTGACGAATTTCCATTGTGACCTGTGTGACTACACATTTAAATTCTGTTTTGTTGAAATTTTCGCTTTATAATTCTTGAATTAATTTCTCGTATTTACTTTCCATGTTCACTTATGCAGTTTTTATTTCTTTTTATTCTTTTCTTTGAGCCTTAGATGACTTAGGATTAGGCTAGTACCCTCCTCGTGAGATCAACCCTTCAATACTACAAAGTATGACCTATGTGCTTGCAGTTTATTGAGGGTTTTATAAATTGTAAAATTTGCTCAACAAATTTTTAGGGTTGTTGCTAAGAAGGTGTAAACTAGTTTAATTCTTGTAGTATAAGGCTTTTTCATCACCTTTAAAAAAAAAAGAAGAGAAGCTAGACATAAAGTAGATGATACATCAACTTGGATATCATTGTACAACAATAGGGAATCTCAAGCGTTGGATGCTAAAAAGAGATGGAAAGAACGATGGTGGAGGAAATACATCATGGACCTTATGGACGTCATGAGGCCACAACTCAATGCCCATCGTCAAGGGATTATCTGACCACCGATGCAAGCTTTTGATGTTATCGATTTCTAGATGTAACGGTTAATTGATGACTTAAATGATCTATGGGAATTTGGATTACAAACTTTTGATGTTATTTGAGGTGAAACATTAGAATGCATGCCGCTGTTTTGTGATCTATAAATGATTTCCCAGCTTATGGGAATTTGTTCCGGTGGAGCACTAAAAAGTATATGGCTTATCCTATGTGTAACCATCAAACTTATTCAATAAGGTTACGAAATAAAATATGTTATACTAGCCATCATCGTTATTTGGAACATGGGCATCTATGAAGAAGAAGAAACTTGTTTAATGGCAAAGTAAAATTGGGTGAAGTTTCGATGCAATTGTCTGTTGATGATATTGTTTACCAACTATCACATTTGAGTGACATTACACTTGGTAAACACCCAAGTAATAGAAAGCGAAAAAGAAATAATGTTGAACTCAATTGCACTAAAAAAAGCATATTTTTCAATTTGGCATAATTTGATGTGATGTATATTGAGAAACATATTTGTGAGTCAATTTTAGAAACTGTGATAGGAATTGACAGGAATTCGAAAGACACAATGAAGACTAGAATTGACTTGAAGGATATGAATATTAGAAAATACTTGCATTTTAAAGGAAGAGATAATGGGTCAAACATTATTTCCCCTACTTGTTACAACATGTCAAAAAGGGAGAAATGATCTTTTGATCAGTTTCTCCAATCAGTGAAGTTTTCTGATGGGTATGCATCAAATATACGCCGTTGCATCGATGTTAATGAGGGAAATATATCAGGGTTGAAAAGCCATGATTGTTATGTGCTTTTGCAATAATTACTTCCTGTTGGAATATGTACGAGTTTACTAAAGTATGTGTCCATAATTTTGGGTCAATTGGGAATGTTTTCTAAGTAATTATGTTGCAAGACACTTAAAGTTCAAGTGCTTGACAAAATGAAAAAAGACATAGCTTTGAATCAATGTAAGTTGGAACTAGTATTCCCCCTCATTTTTTGATGTGATGGTTTATTTGGCAATTCATTTACCATATAAAGCAAAACTTTGTAGACTAGTTCAATTTCAATAGATGTTCCCGATTGAAAGGTAAATCATATTAACTTTTATTTTTTCAATGTCATTTGTTTGTAACAATTGCTAAGTTTATAAGTGAATTTGTTCAAGTTTGTATACTCTCTTAAGTGTTATGTACATAATAGAGCTTGACCAGAAGGGTCTATATAGAGGCTTATATAGCAAATGAATGCTTAACATTTTGTTCAATATACTTAAGTGATGTGGGGTAAGATTTAATAGACCAGAATGTAACTTTGATTTTGATGAAGAGGGTAGGTTGTCAATTTTCTCCCAAAAAGTAAGGCCACTTAGTGTTGGTAAATATGTGGAGTTAACTAAAGATGAATTCAAAATTGCCCTTTATTATATTTTGAACAATTGCGAGAAAGTTATTATGTATATAGAGTACGTATATTCCTTTTGATTCAAACTATCATATTAGAATTTTGTTCATCATATTTCATTTCCTTACTGTCATTTTCTTTTTTAAATAGAGAGCACAAAGAGTCTATTCTCAGTAAAGGGATTATTAATAGTGAACAAAGATATAAGTTGAAGTTTGTATCATAGTTTAGAAATTGATTAAGTTACATATTGATTACATATTATGAACATATGACAATTTATAAGTCAAAATAACTTCTAATTTCATTTTGTCATACAGATGATACGATAGCAAAACCGTAGCATGCAAGAAGTGACAGCAACATTATATAGTTTGACATATGGGCCTCATATTTATGGGAAAAAAATATACGGGTTGTATTGTTAATGGGGTTAGATTTCACATACAAGATCAAGATAGCCAGATTTAAAAGTCAAATTGTGGTGTTAAGGGATGTCATGATGACAAATTTATTGACTTCTACTATCATCTCTGAAATAATAGAGTTGCACTACATCAAGGATAAGAATATTGTTCTATTTAATTGCAAATGGATTAATCTTACTGATATAAAAGTGAACAGGAATATTACTAGCATCAATGTTAGTAAGATATGGTATGATAATGATCCTTTTGTCCTCGTAAGTCAAGTGAAGCAAGTTTTCTACCTTAATGATACTATATTGGGTAGCAATTGGAAGGTTGTTCAAAAGTTTCAACATTGAAATGTCTTTGATTTTTTTGAAAGGGATAATGGTCAGTTTAAGGAGGATGCAGATGAAGTTTATCAAGAGATTGGATTGGAGTTCAATAACGAAGCCATTCAAATGGAAGATGTAGATAAATCATCATTCCATAGGAGAGATGTTGAATCGAACATAGTAAAACTGGATGAAGTCCAAGCCAATTTTTCAATCAAATAAAAGAGTATAATTAGGATGAATTAAATGACAATGATGATACTTTGGCCGAATATATTAGTGATGAAGAATCTAATTATAATGTAATTAATGATGATAATATTCAAAATCTTGATCATGATGATTGAATGTAAATAAATTGTTTATATTATTTGAAATGTTATGTTCATATTTGAGTGACATTGTTAATGTTTTACTTATGTTTATTCAGGATGAATCAAAGCTTATTGTTGATGTTTTACTTATGTTTATATAGAATGTTGGTGTTTGATTTATGTTTATGCCGAATATCTAGTTTTGACTTATGTTTGACTTACATTCATGAGAAATGTTGATGTTTGAGTAAAATTTATGTGTTATATTGATATTTCATTTCTAGATATTCAATATAATGGGACTTAGTAGAAACAACGAAAAGAGGGTGGCAACTACCGAAGATGTTCCTCCCCTACAACAACCAAATCAATTCGACCCTATCGATGACGGCAGTTAGCAACAACCTATATCTACCTCAACTAGTGCTGAGGGATCTTTAGGTATGTTATTATTAACCACCTATATTTATAGTTATGTTAAAAAATATATTTACATGTTTAATGTGTTTTTTCTTATCATTATTCTTTTGTTGTCAGATTCCAATACTGACATAAGAAAAAAAGATAGAGTTATCACTAAAGGATTTCAACTGCAACATATAAATGTTGTAATGAACAACAAGTTGCCTGTGCATATTGACCCCATATAACATTGTCCTGTTGATAAGATCCAATCAACAAAATTATTCGGCGAGTTAGGAGTCGTTGTAAGGAATGAATTGCCATGCTTTTACGTTGCTTATATTTATTGTGATCCATATGCTGAAACGTAACGAAACAAAAATTTAGAGACAGAGCAGAACAAAAATTGGAGACATTGAAATGTTTGGTTGTGATGGACAAAACAGATAAAATTATGTTCGTCTTGAGTACAGAAATATGTTTGGATGCAGTTGATAGAACATAAAAAACAGTATCAATGAGTAAAGTACCCCTGCAGTATAACATGATTGGAAATATGTAATTCATTTATTATTTTAAAATGAATGATTTGTATTAGTAATTTAATTGTATCTATAAATAAGGAATTTAAAAAATGAATAACATAAAAATTTAATGAAATGAGCTATTGAATAGCAAAAAATTCGTACAAGTTAACAATAAAATGAATTACGTTAAATATTTTTTATAATTGTATTAATTTTTATTTTAATTGTATTTGTAATTTTTTAATTACGATGAAATAAAATGAGAAACCTAAATATTTAATGATATGAGAAACCTAAAAATTAAATTGAATAAAAAAATCCTATAAGTTAGAAATTCTAGTACATGATAATTTAATAAAACATCTAAGCATTCATGAAATTAATTACATAATAGGTTAAAAAATCCTACAAGTTAGAAATTATAGTACATAGCATGCGAAAGAGAAGAGTTGTTAGAGAGGAGTGATTTTGTTGGGTTTGTAAGACGCAATGATCATACAACGTCGTGGGGGAGAGGTATTTCTGGAAGTTGCTTATGTGTTTTGTTTCTATCACAGGGACAAGAAATCTTGTCCCATGGTTTTGGAAGGAACAAAAAATTTATGTTTTGTGATCTGGAGTTAGAACAAAAATAAGTTGGATCAGTAACCAAACACTACGAGGCACAAGATTTTTGTGCTTTGTTATCTGTCTCCACCGACAGATACAATAACCATACACAGTGTAATAGTTGTCTCCCTCTCATTTCTCAAATCCCTATCAATCTTTTCGATATCAAGTTTAGCCAAATCTACAATCAATCTCACATCATGCTGAAACTCAAGTGTTGGAATATCGCTCTTCCTTGCTTTCTCTTCCACATTTAGATTCTCTAAATTCTTCAACACCCTTATCTTTGGTCCACGCATATCAAGAAACTTTTGTAGAACTCAAATTCCTCTTCTTCCTTTTTTACCGACAACTCCTCTGCTATAACTTAATGGTCTTGCTTCTTCTTCCTTCCTTTCATCCATAGCGTCTCCTTTGCTTTATCCACAATTCAAGTCTAGATGTTCTTCTCATCCCCCAACTGAAGTAATTTATTCAATGCTTCATTAAAATCATTGAACCCCATACCCATATTCTTTAATTTAGGGATTTCAATCACAAAACAATGGACTTTTAGTTATGTTTAATCAGTTAGTTTAATTAAACAATGTAGTTTTATTAAACATAATTAATTAGTTTAATTAGGTCTGATGTGTATAAGCGGTTACAGTTTCTGGAATAAAATAACGATTTCTAGTAGTTTTTTATTATTTAAATAAAATAACGATTTTATTCTTACAAAATTATAATGATAATAAAACTCTAAAGTTGTTATAAAATTTTATTTGGTTAAATGCATAAGATTTTCCTTAATTTTGATTTTGATTTTAAGAAATATCCCTATAATTCTATTATTTAGTTATTATATAATTTTTTGGTCATATTTTATTAGTTTACACTTTGTTCATTATACTTTTTAATTTAAAATAACATAGTATTACAATTTTTAATTTTATAAATAAACAATAAACAAACAAAATATGATAGAAGAAAATTATATAATAGCTAGCAATACTATAAGAAAACTAATGATACATTTTTATAATGATTCAAATAAAACCATTCGGAAGTAATGGATCCTAAAAAGCATATATAATACTTCTATTTCAGGGTAGCTTACATTTTGTATGACAATTGGGACCCTTACCAGGCCCACCTCGTCCTAACCTGACCTGAAGTTAACAGGACAAGCTCGAGTTGACCTAGCCTAGTGCTGGGCTAGGCTCGGGCTACTCAAGCTCGACTCGCCCTAAGGCCTGATCTTTATATACAAAATGACATCGTTTTGATGAAAACGACTTTATTTTGATATTTTAAATTAAAGAAATAGGATAGATCGAGTCTTGCTTGCATATGGCTCGAACTTATCAGAGAAATAACGCAAGATCAAATCTAAGCGCAGAATTTAAAATTTTTCATAGAATCAAGTTTAACAAAATTTAATTAGAAACATAAAACAAGAAATTGACAAAGCTATACTAACCTGTTTCGAGTTCTTATTATAATTTCCTGTTTCTTTGAATCCGTCAATCCACGAGTCGTTCAATCATCCTGCCTCTAATGGTATCCACATATCTATTCAAAGAAAACTCAATTCTAATTTGAGAGGAAAAATGTAAGAACTGCTAGCTCCCAATTTTTCTAATTTTTCCTTTTATATGAAAAATCTTATTTTTCATGTTCTTAGATTTTATTAAAATTACAACTAAAGTCAAACTTTTGTCATAATTATGAATTAATCCTTATAAGATCAAATATCATATATTGATCCTTAAAGTTTTTAAAACTTTTTAATTAAGTCCAGCTTAATTCAAATTTCTCTTTCTCCTTTATAAATATGTTGGCCATGATTATAAATTCTAATTTTAATTCATAATTAGAATAAGATAAATTAAAACTCTTTTTAATTTATCTTTAATTTCCTAACTAAACAATCTATAATCATAGATCATGATTGACATCTAGCAACATGTCATGACCACCTAAATGTTAGGAATGTCAAAGTGGTTTGACTTAACCTGTCTATGCATGGCTATAATGTATAAATTAATCATTTCGTCATCTAA
>JANVCQ010000007.1:29817208-29827935 GCA_025531925.1 Erythroxylum plowmanianum | reverse complement strand
TACTTCTGTGCATTCAGTTCATTGTTAACTATAGAAACAAATGGAGTCAGCTATGACAAGTGGAAGACTTGTTGATTATGAGTCCTTGAAGCAGGACAAGATGGATATTGAACCGAATATTGTAGTAGCCGGGTGAAGGAATTTCTTTTGAGTTCGAGAGACAGTCTACATGAATGAAGTGTATGACTTCTAGAAAAATATAGAAGTGGTGGACGATATTCTTGTATCTACGGTAGATAGATTGTCGATTATAGTAACAATGAAGATAATCGAGAAGGTCACAAAGTGTCCATATGAAGGAGAAAAGCTCCCAAATAAAACTAGATAGATGACGCAAGCTAGCGTGAAGGAGACTCAGATCAATCAGCAATTATATGGGAGCAATGATCCAAAGGAGAAAAAGGTTTCAAATCTTGTTCCAAAGGCTAGGGTTTTACACTCACTTCTTTTCCATTGTGTTCTACCAAGAACAGGATCAAGGAATTTGGTAACAACGCTAGATGAACAATGCTTATTTCATCTACTCAATCACCTGCCTATAAATCTACCATTCCTTATTTTTCACTATATGGAAAAGACTAAGAAAGACTCGACCACTCTACCATACGTAATGATGTTGACAAGAATATTTAGAGACTCTGGAGTCCGTCTGGAGTGGGGAAACAAGATGAAGCTGAATATCAAAAGCTTCATCAATTCTGCAACAATTGGTAGAATGAGCTTGAAGAATCTGGAGAAACAAGAAGCAGATTCTAAGACAAAATCTAGGATTGAGGGGGAGCGTGTTGTTAAAGTAAGTTTGAATGAAAAAGAATCTTCCTCAAGAAAAAACAAAATCTCAATCCATTGAGAGAATGCCTGCTGAAGGAGAAAAGAAATCATCAGATAAATCAATAAAGGGAAAGGCGATTTCTCATAAAGAAGGAAGCCAGGTGCAATATGAGGAGAAAATGACCTTGAAAAGAAAGGGGGAAATACTACTTTCGGAGAAACAGAAGCAAGCAAAAAGATCGCCTAGAGTTTGAACCCTGCGTCAACAAGAAGAAAACAAAGAGAAAGAGTTGACTCATGATGAAGACACTGAGAAGAAAACACTTCAGGCAACCAGGTTTTTAGTTTCAATTTTGAGAGAAGATTCAGCAAAATTGACTAAAGAGACTGAGATTAAGAGAAAAGTCAAGTTTGAGAAAGAGAAACTTCAATCTCAATAGATTTCTAGACTGATTAAAGAAAATAAGAAGCAGAAAATCAGTAAGGAAAAGAGCACTCCTACTGTTGTTCAGAAGAAGAAGAAGTTAATTGAACGCAGTCTAGTACAGGTCAATACCTCTCAACTGTTAAGAAAAGAGGACTTAAGAGTCAAGATTATTGAAGAAATCTAACCTGTAGGACCTCGACCTCTCGGGGCCTTGCATCCACAGGACCTCGGCCTCTCGGGCCTCGCGTCCTCCAAAAGGTCTCAGCCTCGGTCTCTAGGGCCTCGCGCCCACCCGCTTGCAGATATTGTCCGCTTTGATCCTTGGTCTCTAAGGCCTCGCACCCGCACAGTTTTGCTTTTCCACAGGACTTCCCAAGAGGTTACCCATCCTGGTATTGCTCTAGCCCTAGCACGTTTAGCTTCAGAGTTCTGATGGGATCCGGTGCGTTAGGGCATGAAAAACGCGTCTGCAAGGGGAAGGTATCCACACCCTTATAAGGGGTGCTTCGTTCTCCTTCCCAATCGATGTGGGATCTTACAATCCACCCCCCTTAGGAGGCCTAGTGTCCTCGCTGGCACAACAGCTCGGGTCCTGTCTCTGATACCAATCTGTAGAACCTCGGCCTCTCGGGCCTCGCATCCACAGGACCTCAGCCTCTCAGGCCTCGCGTCCTCCAAAGGGCCTCGACCTCTAGGGCCTCGCACCTGCACGGTTTTGCTTTTCCACAGGACTTCTCAGGATGTCACCCATCCTGGTACTGCTCTAGCCCTAGCACGTTTAACTTTGGAGTTCTGATGGGATCCGGTGCGTTAAGGCATGGAAAACGCGTCTGTAAAGGGAAGGTATCCACACCCTTATAAAGGGTGCTTCGTTCTCCTGCCCAACCGATGTGGGATCTTACACAACTTGTCAGGAGTAGCAACTCTATAATCATCAGAGAATCCCCAAAAAGGTCAGTCAAGGCACAATTACAACCAATCTTGGTAAATAGTAGTACAATGCATCTATTGAGTGATGACGAGCAAAGTATGTATGGTTTTCTGAGGGATGAAGGAACCAAACCATACCCCACACAAATGATAAGGCAGAAGTACACTATTTTCCCAATCACAAAGAGAACTGTGATCAAGGTTGTGCCTGACATCCAACCACGACCTCACATTGTTCATAATGAGGAAAAAGGGAAGAAGAAACTGTATCATAAAGGATAACAAGTGATCTGACACAAGAACAGATCGTAGCTGAAGTGAGAAACATTGATGAAGCATGCTATGTAGTCCAGCAGACAGGAACCTATGTTTCCCACTACATTTCGAAAGCATCAGGAAGCAATTGTGGCCAACGAACCACTAAAGACTCTTCTCAGGTAGTTGGAAGACTTACAGAAGGGCAGTATATATCCATTAAGATTGGAGATCTAAGCTACTCAATAGAGTCATTTGTGCACTTCATTATGCACATTAGACCCTTGACAACTGTGTCTTCAATTGGAAATGTTCTACACCTATTTGGAAGACAAGTTCCACGACTAACCAGTCCTGATGATCTTGATCTCCCAGAACCAAACTTATCTGTCAAACCTCCTACCCTTACAATAACTAAATCAAGTGTCATATCTTCAGATGCATATACTACGACTGTTAGTTTTAAAGTAGTACAACAGAAGCATGATGAATATCTGTGTGCTTCTGTGGGTGACTTGCATAAAGAAGTAGAGTATATTTGACAAGATCTCAAGTCACTCTGCACTGAAATGAGAGAAATATTTTCTGAAGTTATGAAGCATCTTCGCTCATGATCTTTTTGAATAATAACAAATAGGGGGAGAAAGGAGAAAGGAGAAAAGGAGAAAGACATGACAAAGATAGGGGAGAACAAGAAAAGAAGAAAAGAATAGAAGAAGAAAATTTTTGGCTATTTTTGGCTACAATTTTTTATGATTATTTGTTATCATCAAAAAGGGGGAGATTGTTAAGTCAAAATGACTTTACGATTAATAATTTTGATGAAGACCAAATAATAATGCAGGAAGAAAATGAGACGAAGCAAAGCTAAAAATGAGACGAAACAAAGTTGAAAATGAGACGGAAGTAGAAAGTAGAATGAGACGATAGAAATGAGACGAAGCGAAACCAAAAATTAGACGGAAGAAAATGAGACGGAAGCAGAAAGCAAAATGAGACGATAGAATGAGACGAAGCGAAACCAAAAATGAGACGGAAGCAAAATGAGACGGAAGCAAAATGAGATGGAAGCAAAATGAGATGGAAGCAAAATGAGACAGAAGCAAATTGAGACGGAAGCAAAATGAGACGGAAGCAGAAAGCAAAATGAGATGACAAAAATGAGACGAAAGCAAAATGAGATGATAAAAATGAGACGAAAGCAAAATGAGTCGGAAGCAGAAAGCAAAATGAGACGATACAAATCAGACGAAGAGAAACAGAAAATGAGATGAAAGAATCCAAGACGAAGATTCGATACCACGTCAGTCAGATGATCAATCAGTTTAAGTAAGTTACAGAACTCAACTAAATAATCGTTTCTTTAAAGATCAAGAAAGAAGCAGTTGAAGACGAAGACTATAAATACGAGTCGGAATCGAAGATTAAAAAAGTTAGTGATTTTCAAAAAAAGCTAGAGATTCCAAAGCTAGAAATTTTATTCATTGTGCTCAACTTAGAGCTACTATTGTCTGTAACAAAGCTCGAAACATCTTTCAGTAGAAGGAAGAAAAGTTGATAGTCTGAAGAGGCTAAGTCAGAAAAGAATACTTATTGGAAGAGACTTGAAGAGGCTCAGAGAAAAGAATACTTGTATTTTTGAGAAGTATATTGAAATCTCATAAAAGATTCTGAGAACTAGACGTAGCCCATGGTTTGGGGTGAACCAGTATAAAACTGTTGTGTCAATTCTTATTCTCATCTCTCAACTTTTAATTTCTATTGTTAATACAAATACCTCATAATACTGTTTTTTAATCATTTGAGAAAGCAAGTTTTCTTTAAAAAGAAGTTTTTGTTAAAAGGGGATTGTATTAAAAAACGGATACATAATTCAACCCCCCCCCTTCTTGTGCATTTTGTATATCGAATATTAAGTCTATACTAATGTGTGATTCACTTTAGTAACCATAGTTTCACTAATCCAGCTTAGTGTATTGAAGATGATTATGGAAATACCTTGAAATTTTCCTTAGTAAATTATTTAATTTCTGTCTCACCATAATGAATATATGTTGCAATTTAGAGAGTCACCGCTCATTAGCTTCAAGTAATTGCTTTTCCAATCTATTAATTATGGCTAATCTCTTTAAAAACAGATGCAAAACAAAATTTAAATGATTAAAGATAACAAATTGTATGCGAGTTAATGTAATATCCTAGTTCGATTATTGTATTGCATACTTTGTTGCACATTCATTTATAGAGTATGCTTTATTTATGATATATTAGAGTAATTTAAGTGTTTAAATGTATTAGTGAGATTAATAGAGATTACAGATAGACCAGAGATAGTTCGAGACTCGACCGAAATTTCTCGAAAAGTTTTTCCAAAAACCTACAAAATGAGTCTGAAAAAACTTTAAAAGCCTTGAAATGTACTTTGAGGATTTAGGTGATACTTTTGAATAAAATTCAAATGATTTTTGGATGAATAATGAATTCAAGTGAATAGTATCTTTAGATGAATAGTAAATCTGTTTGAATAATGATTTTGGAGACCTAACCTCGAAAACTTAAAACATACTCAGAATAGGTATTAGAGTTTAATGATACTGAAGAAGTTCAAAAATAAGTCCGATCGGATGAATTTGTGAATTCTGAAGGTTTAGGATTAAAAATGCCCTTTTTGGAAGATAAGGGGTATTGAGGATTTTAAACCCATTCAAATTCTTTTAACCATCCAATCAATAAAAATTGACCCTAATTAGAGTACTTCATGGTCAATTTGAAAATAGGATGGTTGTGGAATGTTTTTAGGATTTAATTCGGTTAGTTGGTGAATTAAATGCATTAAAGGGCATATTGGTCTTTTTATATGCATTAAAAGACAATTTGATCATTTTGGTATTCATTAAAGGGAAATTTCGTCATTTTTACATGGTGTTGGTGAAAGCATGAGTCATTAGAACAAAACCAATAGGAAAGTGACATGCGGAATCCATTAAATGAGTATAAAAAAGCATAAAGTAAGACATTTAACTTCATTCTTTAATATAACCATGAGTGTTTGAGAGAGAATAAACATGAGAGACCAAAAATAAAAGCAAAAAGAAGAGAAGCAAGTGCGAAGGTCGGCCTAGGAGAGAGGAAGAATAGGGCTTCCATTATTAATGGGTTTTGATGGAGATTTAAAGAGATCTTGATCAAGTAAAGATGTTCAACAAATACCCAAAAGATTGGAGGAAAAAGTGGTAAGTTTCCTAGCTTAAATTCCTAATTTTAGTGTGTTTTTAGTATGGGATGGATTTGTTTAAGATCAATGGTGCCTTAGGTGTTATTTTGGTGTTTCTTTGCATAAAGTTTGTTGAATATGACAAGAGAGTAACGTGTAGTAGAATTTTATCTTAGGTTTGTTTAAACTACCCCATTGTTTTGGCCATAAATTGGCCTGAAGACCTTCAAATTAGGCGATTCTAACTGGAAATGAAACCTAAGACATAGTAACGAAAATTACTAGAAGATACCCTAATCTAATTCTGGCTGAATCATACTGGAATTTGAGAATGAAAATGGTGATCTAATATTGCCCCTGTTGGAGCAGCTTGTGATGTTTGGTGCATGTTTCTTGATTTAGAACTTCAAATGGCCTGATTTTTATGACATGGAAACTAGAGACATAGGGGAACAAATATCTAGAAGATTTCAAAATCTAATTTGAATGTTGGATATGTGAAAATTATGAAACAAGTGGAGGTATGGATTTTAGACCTAGGTCATAACCGTGACTCATCGTACATGATTGTGATATGGTGATTTAAATTGGGTAAGAATGTGTTTTGAATAAATACTAAGTTAGTATGGGTAAAATATGATATTTAAGTGAGTTTTGAAGTTATATTTGGAAATGAAGACCAGTAGGTTAGCTTACAGAAGTAAGCAAAAATACAATTAGCACACGTGATATGTAATTAAATATCAATCTTGAATTTGGTTCACCCAAACTATAATTTTAATGCTTTGTTTCCTAATTTATAAATAAATACCTAGGTAAAATGCACTTTGTGTAGGTAAAGAGAAGACACAAAATGCGTAAGTGCGCTTGGCAATAAGTTTGTGAAATAGTAAGTGTATTTTAATTGTTTTATATGACTAAATTCTTTACAAAAGAAATTACATGTGAGTATTCTTTAAATTGATTTTATGCAAATGGTTTCTATTTATGGAGATTAGCAAGTTATCAGTATACTTTGAATTGAGTTTATGTAAATAGTTTTCATTTAATCATGAAATGAATATTTATGCTTCGATTTATGCAAATGATATTTTACAAGTAAATATTGCTAACATAAGTATATGCTTTGGCAACATACGAGTTTTAACCTAAAAGTTAAACTTTATATGATTGGGAGTTACATTAAAATAATTCAATTATGAATCCTCCCATACTTGATTTAGAAAATCAGATAAGTCGTCTAGGCTTTATACATGTTATTATATTAGTATATTTATAGAAATTAATCTATTATGGGTACAGCTCCATAAATATTGTTAACCAGTCACGGGTAAACTATGTGGAACCAACTCAATGACTTGTTACGGGCAAGCAATGTAGAACTAGCTCTGTAACTACCTGTTTATAACGGTTAACCTATAATAGGTAAGTGATGCAGAACCAACTCTGTAATTAGTGGTTAACTAGTCATGGGAAAGTGATGCAGAACCAACTATGTGACTTTATGCCTAGTGTACCGTATGGTAAAGGAAATAGTTATGGGCTATGTAGAGTGCGAAAATTCATGACAGTAATAATGTTAGCACTATTTATTTTAAAAGTTATTTGAGAGGTGTCGTATGGTACCAATTCTAGTGATTGGTTTATTTTCAGTATAAAATTTTTCAAAAAACTTATTGTCACCACTGTTTATTGTCTAAGAAAAAAGGAAAATGGAAACTTGTATCTTATGAGTTTAACGTCAAAAAGCATTTTGCAATAATATTTCAAAAAATTTGATATTGTGTTTTACGAAATGTTATTTAAGTAGTAATTATTATAATGCATGAATGAATTATTATGAAAAGTATTTTATCCTGAGCTTTACTACTGTATAGCAATATTTCAGTTATGTTGTTATAAAATTCAAACCGATTACACCCAATGACCTCTTTTAGCTCACTCTTATTTTTATGTTTTTAAACAAATCACCTCAAGTATGCGTACAAATGCTGCAGTAATTGGGACTCTACTGCACGATTGGTTGTATCATCAGGTGCTATTATATTTGTGTTATCTTTCTTATGTATGTGTTTGCTTAAAATTGGCTTAATTGCTTGTATATAAGTTGTGAAGTATTTTTAGAAAGGGTTTTAAAGTGTGATCTTGTAAACATCTTTAGGATTGTAAATCTCTTATACTTAATGAACTACGAGTGCTTCAATTCTCAATAAAGCTTTTCAAATATTGAGAACTATAGGATTGTGATTGCTTGTGATATAGATATGAGGTCCTATTTCAGAAATTGAGATGAATATGGAATATTAGAAGTGTTTTAAATTGTGATACGCAGGTTTAATTTCAAAATTTTGGGAATGTCAAAATGCAATCGTTATGCTACCGAATTTTAATAAAATGATTTTAAAATTCCCACTATTTTTCACACTTTTAACTTTTAAAATATAAAAGGAATTTCACAATTGAATGGCTTGGCTTTATAGGAACCCTTTGGTCGAGTTAGCTATCGATTGGAGAGCTATCAAGGGGTCATTGGGATGGAGAGCTATCATGGGGTCATTGGGAGGGTTCCACTTAGGTTCCCAAAGGGAAATTCTGGGATGGGTCCTTTCAGTTAACATTGAAAAATAAATGATCAATAGATTATGGGATTAACTTAAAAGACTAACATGTGAGGTCTAAACATTCTTTGATTCTATCTCTAGTTTTAATTTTTTTTCTTTTAATTGTTAATTATAAGATAAAAAAAGACTTTGCATATAGCATACTTAAATTAGACCAATTCAAGCTAGTTGTTCTTGAGGTTTAGCCTCCTGATTATCTCCATATATTATTTTTTAGCAAATTTATTAAAATTGTCTCTTTTGTAGATTTCAGAGTAATAAGATAAAGGATTAGGTTTATAGTTAGGTAAGCTTACTTCGAGCCAAGACGATACTCTTTTGCTACAACTTGAATCCTCTCCATTTATAATTTCTTTAATTCTTGTATTCTTAATAATCGCAAAGTTTATTAAGCCTAACTTAGTTCTCATCTGAATGGGACCTAGATTACACTAGTTATCAAATCAAAATAAGGTGTCTGAACTATGACATATCAAATTTTTAAATTCTTAACAGAGAAGATTTCTCATTTTTAGCATTGATTTAAGGTCCATTAATCTTCTTTATTAGGTTTCATTCCTTAAAAACCCCTATCAGTTAAGCTATAGGCATACACCTATTTGACTCAAATTGTCTCTTTTTCATTGGATGATATATAGATCCTGCTAGTCATTAGCTTCTAATTCATTGCTTTGTAGACACAATTCCTAATCTTCCTCTTAACTTAGGACATAAAGACTAATCTATTTTACTTTAGCAAAAATATCCTTCCTAATATCTCTTAACAATAAAATTTTTGAAAATTTTCTTTACATTATGAATAATTATTTTGAGTTGTATCAAATAAGAGTTTTAGTATACATAAAAAATATTTAATAAAAATAAGTTGGAATCTATTTAAATAGGATAAAGATTTATTTTGCTAATAAATAATTTTCCTTTTGATTGAATCAATTAAATGACTAACTTCAAATTTTGTTTCCATTTGAGACAATATTTTCTCTATCATGGCTTAGTCGTAATAATAGTTTGTCTAGTGAAATTATGAAGTTGTTTATGCAAAAATTTTCTTTTATTAATATAATTATAAAATTTGTAATATTATTTTTAAATAATTATTTAAAAATATTTTATTACATAATATTTGCGATTAGATATTATGATAAATTTGAAAATAAATAAGGATTAAGCATAAATATTTATTTATAAGAATAAACTCTTATAATTCAGAAAATTGAAAGAGTCACTGCAATAAATATCACTTTTGGCCATGTTTGTTTTTGTGATATGATAAGTTACGAAAATGGAAGGATAATGGATTTGTATCATATTCAATCATTATAGAAAAATTGTTGGAGAAAATTTGTAATTTTTAGTTTCATGTGTTAGGTGAATTGTATTAAAAATTGGAAAGAAAATAAAATGATAATATATGTACGTGTGTGTGTGTGTGTGTAGTAGGACAATTCATCCTTAAGAGGGAATGTAGTTGTTAATGTGAATTATTGAAGTATGATTAGGGTTACGGTGTAAAAAAGCTGAAATTTTAAGTCGTTATTGTGAAAAAAATGGAAAAATTTAGCATTAATAGCATTACATGCTCAGCTATATGGTGAATTGATTAGGTGAGACAGTGTTTTAAAGAAATTGATAAGTTAGAATCGGTAAAGGATGGTATTTAAGTAATTTTCAAAGTTAGATTTTGAAACTGAAAGTAATTGATTAGCTTATGGAAGTTAAAGAGGAAGTACGATTAGCATACGTGTTATATAATTAAACATTAATCTCAAATTCAGTTAAACTGAAAATATATTTTTAATGCCTTATTTTTTAATTCGAAAATAAATGCCTAAGTAAAATGCAATTTGTTTGGGTAAAGGAGAGGTACAAAATGCGTGAGTATATTTGGCAATAAATTTGCAAAACAATGAGTGTATTTTGATTGTTTTATATGATTAAATTCTTTGTAAAAGAATTGATGACATGTGATTTTAAATTATGCATTATATTGTATGATTATGAGTTTTGTTTGTATTGTTATAAACATAAATCCTCTCATAATTGATTTCAAAAGTGATATAAGTTGTCAATGTATTAGTTGCTCTTTATTTAGTAAGTGGTTTAAATTCTATGCTAAAGGTTAAGGTACTAAGAAAAAGGATTTTTAGCCTATGGTACACAGTTAGGTTTTATATATGTTACTATACCAATCAAAGTATTCCGATCATGCATGGCAGTGTTTGGTGGGTGTCAATTACTAATAGCAGGTGGCATTGTGTTTGTCATTAGTCCAATGAGTCAACTCTGCACGTATAGAGTATATAATTCTAGCAAAAATTGTTACAGGTAAGAGATGTAGAACAAACTCCGTAACTATCGATGTATAGAGATTATCCGACTGTGAGTAAGCAATGTAAAACCAGCTCAGTAACTAGCGGTTATGTTGGACCCCAATCTTTTAGTAGAATTTAGAAATATTAAATGAAATTAAATGGGTGTTTTTGAGTATGTATGTGTTGTGGGTGTTTTA
>JANVCQ010000007.1:29799477-29812856 GCA_025531925.1 Erythroxylum plowmanianum | reverse complement strand
GAGTGACTCTCATCTTCCATGCTAGACCTACGTCTCTTCCATTGTTAAAAGCACTTTGTCTTCTTGTTCAAGCAGGACAAGATTGTCAATTTAAGGTTACATTATTACAAGTCCCATCTTTTTCAATCTTTTTATTTTTATAATGATAGAATTGGCAGTTGGTTATTATTTTTTGTGTATTTAATAAATCATTATATCTATACGATAATTTATAAAACACATGTTTAAATTAGAAAATAATAGTAAAATAAATTAGACTAAATTGTCTATATTTGAGCTTATGTTAACTTTTTTTTTTTGAGAATAGGGTTCGAAGATAATAGGATTCGAATTGATCAAAATAGGTCAGATTAAACTACGTATTCTCGGGTTGCTACTAGGGTTTGAACTGTACAATTTGAGTCTAGTTTGATTAAGATTTGAGATTAGTAAAATGCTATTATTTTAGTTATTTGATTAAAGAATTTATTAACCAAAATATTGATCTGGGCTAATTCATCATTCACAAACTCAAATTTATCTTATATTTTGTCATTTTACTTCAAATAAATCATTTAATAAACTAATGATTCAAAATTAAATGATCGAGACCGGACCGACTGCTTAGACGAGAACAAGAAGGGGAGATAAAAACCCGTTCCTGATTGCCTTTGATTCTCATTGGGACGGGACTCCCTCGACTTCACCTTTGAAACTTATTTTTAATTTTTCACGATAAAATATTATTTCTATTTAAAGGATCCTCTTTAACAATCAAATTATCTCGTATTTCGCTTTTATATTGTTAATTTATGTGAAATTACATCAAGTTAATTCACTAGGGTTTTGAAACTATGGTATACCTACACACACACATACATACATATACACACACATATATATATTATCATCATCATCACATCCAGTCTAAACTCTCGCAGTAAAGCGGGATTTGGGAATGTCTGATAGTACACGGTCTTATCCCTATATATATGTAACATTTTTAAATAGTATAATTGGATAAAATGGAATAGTTTCCAAATTATAAAATAATTTGCAATAACTTCAAATTAATTAATTATAAGTTTTTGAATTTTTTGTGAAAATTTTATTATATTTTGTGATGGGTTACATTTATTAATGATGGAACTAACTATCAATTTAGGAATTAATGGACACTAAAAGCATATGAAAAAACGGCCCATGTGCCCTAATTATAGAGATCGAGACACATGCGATGGACGATTTTTTAACAAATAAAAAATCATAATAAATAAGTGAAAATAAAAAGATAATTGAGAAGAGAGGATTTGCATTGACCAATCGCCGACTGCAGAAGATTCAAATCTTCTGCTCCTTCACTGGAAGCTCGCACGCAGGATTCGTTTCATCTGAGAAAGCCAAACAAGCACCAGAAAATCATAATAATAAGTACAAGAAGAAGGAGAACGAGAAGAATATTATTATTATTATTGTTATTAATAAAAAAAGGAAGCAAATAATTATCAGATCTAACAAACACTTGGGAGGAGCGGTTACTGAGAGCCAGCGAGAGAGAGAGAGAGAGAGAGGAGAAAATGATAACGATACCGTATTTGACCGCTTTATCGACCTACTTCAGCTACGGTCTTCTCTTCGCGTTTGGCCAATTGCGTGATTTTTTCAGGAAGTTCGTCGATTGGTGGAAAACGAACAATCTCCAGGTTTTTTGTCGATTTTTTAAAATGATTTTTCTCTTGTTTTTGGATTTTGTTGTGGTAATGATGTTGTTTTCTCAGGGATATGCACCGATCTGTTTGGGACTAGAGGATTTCTATATTCGTCGTTTGTATTTGCGAATTCAGGTACGTACTTTTATTCCTTCTGCGAGGTTTTTGTTTTTGTTTGGTTATCGGATGCTTATTTTGATGGATCGTGGAAGAAGAATTAGAGTGCATATGGTAAATCTCTTTGTATAGAGTTTGATGCTATTGTTTGCGAGTTTAGATGATTGCCTGGTATTATGAACTAAATTTACTGGATCTTGATGATTCTGCATGGACTCTTGTGTTTTATTGCTAGTTTTGATGTACTTGAGGTGGATTGATTTGATTTTTTTTAAGGCGCTTTTCCTTATAGGTGTGTTAGTTCAATGGTCTTAACATTGTTATTGTGGCATGACGGTGGGTTGGTATGAGTGTTTTAGTTAGTGGTTTAGAGCTCTTATTTTGGTACCATCATGCAGGACTGCTTTGGACGACCGATCTCAAGTGCCCCTGATGCTTGGTTTGATGTGGTTGAGCGTTATTCCAATGACAATAACAAGACATTGAAGTTAGTCTTTTGTCAGTTTGCTTGCAGTTTTGGTTTTATCAGTTGAAATCTGTGGTAACCTGATATGGAATTGCTAATGCTTTGTGGATAATTGGTATCACAACATGCAGACGGACTACGAATATCAATAGATGCCTAAACTTGGGATCATACAATTATCTTGGCTTTGCAGCAGCGGATGAATATTGTACACCTCGTGTTATTGAGTCGTTGAAGAGGTTTTCACCTAGTACTTGCAGTACTCGAGTGGATGGAGGTGAGCAGCCAACTTGCAAGATGTTTTTCTGTTGCTAGTTCCTCTGTTATCTGCTTTTCTGATACATATTTTTCTTAGGGACTACTACTTTGCATAATGAACTGGAGGAGCGCGTCGCTGATTTTGTCAAAAAGCCAGCAGCTATAGTCTTTGGTATGGGATATGTGACAAACTCCGCCATCCTTCCTGTTTTGATTGGGAAGGTATATGCACATCAAGTCCTGTTTTGCTTATGTTGCTCTTTTGAAATCATAAACGAATTTCCCTTTCTATTATTTATTAACAGGGAGGGCTCATCATTAGTGACTCATTGAATCACAATTCAATTGTCAATGGTGCTCGGGGATCAGGAGCCACAATACGTGTTTTTCAACATAATAGTGAGTTCTGAATAATAGCAACTTATTTCTCCATAAAGAAATGGAAATTTCTCCTGCTTATAAATCTGTTGAACTTTCTCTGCTTCAGCACCATCTCACTTGGAGAAAGTATTAAGAGAACAGATTGCTGAGGGGCGACCAAGAACTCATAGACCATGGAAGAAGATAATTGTTATCGTAGAGGGTATCTATAGCATGGAAGGTGAACTCTGCAAACTTCCAGAGATTGTTGCAATATGCAAAAAATACAAGGTCAAACTTCTACGTTCTCATACACAACTCATTATGTGTCATCTTTGCAGTCAGCTTTTACCTAGGAAGTGTTTGAGTTGTCTCTTTGTGAGGAGCAAATTACATAATGAAAAAGATTAAATACTTTTAAGAAGTGCCCCTTCAGATAACTTGTGATTAAAATAAATTTAATTTGGTGTTATTAAGGACATAAATGGTATGTGAAAATATATGTTATATCTTGTGCTTTTCTTCTGCTTTTCATAGACACACTTTTCATAGCTTAACCCTTGATTTTCACTTACTAGAATGGCATGTCTATTGTTATTCTGTGCTTTGTAGGCCTATGTTTACTTGGATGAGGCTCACAGTATTGGGGCTGTTGGAAAAACAGGAAGAGGTGTTTGTGAACTCTTAGGAGTGGATACTGCTGATGTGGATGTTATGATGGGAACTTTTACAAAATCATTTGGATCATGTGGCGGTTATATTGCTGGATCCAAGGTTTTAGTTATGCAACTATTATTAGTTTTATTACGAACCTTTGGATTGTGTAGAAAAGATAGGTGCTTATCTTTATTTCTCACTAATTTCTTTTCCTCATTTCCATTAATAAGAGAATTATGTCAACATAAGAACAAACGTTGTCATTTTTGTTCTGCCCTGATTAAGATTCTACTTTACAGTTATATATCTTTAACAACATTTATATGTAGTAAATTTGGATCAGAATTATTCTTATCACTTTATAAAATTGAAGTTCGTTTGATCACAATTTTCTGCAACTTCTTTTTAGTATGTAGAAGGTGAGAAGTTCACTTTCTTCTATCTGCCAGGAAGACTCTACTCCATTTTCTGTAATATTCCTTTCTACAATGGCATGAAAGTCACTGTATGACAATTGACATTCTCGATGGTCATTACAGGCCCTCTAAATGATTTGCAAATTTACTTTAGTACAACTTTTTAGTAGTTCTATGGGTATACTAGGTATGGTGACGAGTTATAGAGCTTGACAGTCTTTTTTCATCTTTGATTCCTTTACATGCATTTTTATATGCCAAATATATTGGATTAACTAAGTAATTGACACCACTAGTGGGCTGAGGCCGTGATTTACTTGTTGCTTGCAGGAGCTTATTCAATATCTCAAGTACACATGCCCCGCTCATCTATATGCAACATCAATATCTCCACCAGCTGCCCAACAAATCATATCTGCCATAAAGGTTATTCTTGGGGAAGATGGTTCATGTAGAGGTAATAGGTGCTCTCCCTTATTTTTCATTTGTTTTTATCTATTTTAAAAAAAAAATTAGTCATTTCTTTGCTTCAATTGCATGGATCCAACTTTAGATTCCAGTTTAATTTCCCAACGACTTATGATTCTTTTATGTCTTTTTAGGGGCTCAAAAACTTGCAAGAATACGTGAAAATAGCAACTTTTTCAGATCAGAGCTGCAGAAAATGGGTTTTGAAGTCATTGGAGATAATGACTCTCCTGTGATGCCTATAATGCTTTACAATCCTGCAAAAATTCCTGCATTTTCCCGGGAGTGTCTGAGACAAAAGGTAAGCTTGCAGTTAATATAGCAGCAACTTATATTAAGATTAATCTTTTCACATATAAGTGGAGGGTTGGTTGCCGCGCATTTTACTGTTTTCGTGGTTTCTTTACAGGTAGCCGTTGTGACAGTTGCTTTTCCAGCTACCCCTCTACTTTTGGCCAGGGCACGTATTTGCATATCTGCTTCACATTCCAGGGAAGATCTTATCAGAGCTTTGGAGGTATGCACGTCTAATTTGTGATTATTATTATTATTATTATTTGGTGTTTTTGCATTATGTTACTTGTGCTAAAGACAAGAGGGCCCTTTGTGCATAAGAACTTTTTTATTTGGTATTCAGTATCATTTTCATGTCTGTGAGTGAAGATATCTCTTTATTGGATAGTCATCCAATGATTGAGGATTCATATAAAAGGAAAAAGACGAAGTCTGACAGTTGCCAAGAAAATCAAGTAAAATTTTTATGCTATTTAAGCTTGCTCGTCCAAGTATGTATATCTTTGCTTGTCATCTTCAATACCTGCAGTTGCAGCATGTATTCTGAAAACAGTGTGTAGAGGGCTAATCAGTTTTGGACATGTGACATTAAAATTCAAAGCCTTTGATGACGAATAGACACGAACACCAACTTGGCTAAGATGTGTTATCTTCTATCAATGTTATACCGGAGCGAGAATTGATTTGTAAACAATGAGAAACTAATTCAGAGTTTTTTTTTGTGGAAAATAAAACTAATTCAGAGTTGTTTTTCTTTGACAGGTAATCAGTCAAGTAGGTGACTTGGTGGGCATAAAGTACTTCCCTGCTGAACCCCATAAGCAGGATCAGGATCAAGACCAGGATCAGAGTGGAAAGAAGTTGGACTAAACAGATTATTCGAAAATGGTTTAGGATTCAGGAGCAACTTTGAGACTTAATCGAACGAAGCTTTGTGTTGGGTTGTTGGTTGACCACCGTCTCATAATATTTCTCTGAGAATCACAGTGTGTTAAGATATGCCTAGAGTCAATGTTATTCTCCGAGTGCAACGAGGGGCTGGGTATGTAGAGAAACAAACCCAATTCCTACAGTGTGGTTTCCGCCTAGAACTAAATATTAGGTGTCTTTCGGGGGTATGGCAATTTTGCTTGTTTATCGGTATGACTGGCCAGTCCATGTGTAAATATTTGCATGCACACCTAAAACTTATTCTGGCAGTAAACTTCCGAGATTTCATATGTTTGGTTCAATTTCTTGATTGAAAATGGTTATAATGACTCTAAAGGAGCGACCGAATATGCTTACTGCTTCATGTGTTGATACGCTACTTTGTAATCCAAATCTGTACTAGCTTTGTTTCTTCATTAAAAAGTCGTTTTCTCTTGACAAATCACACCATAACCCATTATTCACAAGATTACTAAATACTATTTGAATAGTTCAACAAACGGCCAAGATTTGATAACAAGATGGGTTACAATGTACTTTGAGCACTTGAAACAATCCAATGGCTGTTCCAGAAGATGAGATCTAATGGTTCCCAAAACACAACCAGTGACAGAGCACTAACAGAAGAAAAACTCAATCATAATTAACCCTTTCCCAACAGTGTGGAATATGATACAAGTTTATAACCAAAATGCTCATGAAAGCAACAATATCAATCGAAGTTATTGCAACCCCATATAGACGCTTAACAGAACAAGCAGTACATGTTCAAAAACTAAAGAGCATCATCAGATCATATAGCTTGAACTTAGGTTTTGAACAATTTTATTCATCTTAGGCAAAGTAAGGCATTTCCCTTTCCAACCAGGTATTACAGGTCTCAACAGCTTTAAAACACAAGTACTAAAACAAAAATCAACAGAATGCCATATACCTGAACATTGCATTGCACCGAACTTAAAAATGCATTCATAAAGTGCAACAAAAGCACTAATCAAAATATCCTAACCCAAGTTCAAGGGAAAAAAAATATATAACTATTTCTAATACTATGAGATCAATAACAAAATAGCTCAAACTACCTTCAGACCATGATGCAACTTGAAATTACCACGGCTGAGATATAATCCTTTCTTGAAAACCAAAATCTACGAATTCGTCACATAGAAAACCATTCACGAAAACCCTTTTCCGAGCTTCTGAATCGCACAAAACATCTTTCTTCTTGACCCAACAGCATTAATCCCCATATCCTTCAAATCCTCCAGTGTCAGCATTGGTAAGACCTCATCATCAACCTCATGAATTTCGAAAACTGGTGCATACCTCCCTAACCCTATACTATTCAGCCAAATTCTCACACCATCATTCCTATAATCCCTTACATCGTTATCTGACGGTCCGGACAATTCGACACCTTCAAGATGACGATTATGGTTATTGTTCCTTGCCCTAACTCCCCTTGTATTGTAAAACAATTCCCTCTCATTTCTCTCGTTCCCATCACCCAAATTCTCAAGAGAATGAACTGGGCTATCTTCTTTCAATGGACTCTCCGAATTCTCCAAAGCAAATTCCCTATAACTATTTTCCATATCCTCACCACCACTATACTTCTCATCTCCGTCCACATTTCCACCGGCAAAGTCTCCACCTCCATCATCAATTTTCGAGACCCAATTGGATCGGACCCTCTTCGTGGTGGCATTCGACGCTCTTTTCTTCGAATCTTTCACCCTCCAACTCGCAAGTGCAACTGTGTCCAAATTAGGCTCTCTATCATCATCTAGGGTTTCGGCGAACTCGCCGGTGGTAGTTAAATTTGTTAAAACTCGAGTCTTTGAACCTTTACCTGAATCTTTCTTACTATGATCAAGAGATAGGTTGTTGTTATGCTTCCACTGCCTGTTTCCCATAGTTCTTCGAGCATGAACTCCGTCGTAGATATGGTCGCCGCCGATTTCTCCCAATCGAACGCTAGGTCTACGCTGTCGTTTTGAACCGACGGCTTCCGAGGAAGTGACGGTGTTTGAACCACCTCCGAAGCCGTCAAGCTGACCCTCCGGTGGCTGTGTCTCCGCCATGTATGACGACAATATCAAGAATTCAAGATCCAAAAAATGTTTCTGGCTTCCTTTTAGGGTTCCTAAATGTCTCTACACGTATATCTATAGATATGTATAGAGAGTGAGAGAGAGAGAGAGGAAGACGAAGGGAGAGAGAGAGGTGGAAGAGGAATTCGAAGAGAGTGGAAGTGAGTTCTTGCTGCGAAGAAGGAGACTGCGGAGGTCAAGTGGGTGTTTGACACGTGTCGTCCTCAATTAGGGTGACGATAGCTATCATTTAGAGACCCATAAATGGAAGGAAGGAGAGTTAAACGACATCAAAAGGGACGAAACGACTATTGTCCTGTTATCATTAGTTTGCTTTGTTTTCTTTTTCCAAAAAAAGAAAGACGACAACGCAAGCGGAGAATCTGAGAACCTTTCCAAAAAAAAAGGCAGTTTGCTGCTATAAATATTTAATTTATTAGTTATTATATGTTATTAACGATTTATTTATAAATTATTATATTAATAACAATTTTATAGCATATAGGTTTTTATATTTTTTAATTAAATGTACATTTTAAAAGTTTTTAAAATTATGAAATTCAAATTAAAAGATTTTTTTGTGACTATCCATCAAAAAACTTAATAGGTTTAACTGAATCTTGAATTATATAATTTTTTAGTCTAGTCTTTAACCTTTCAATTTAATTTACTTTAATAACTCTTATTGTTAAAAACTAATTTGTTTATTAATTAATCAATCGGTTTTTCATAAATTAATAAGTTTTTATCAACTAAATAAATCAATTAATTTTTAGTTAACAATTTTATTTTTCAATTAAACGTCAAATTTTTTGATAAATAAGGACATTTTCTTTCAATTATATTTTTTTATTTTTATTTTTATTTAATTTTCAGTCGATTTATGACAGTTTAATACTGATTGAATCTTTTTTTAATATATAATGGAGAAAAGCAAGGCCTAAACAATGGCCCTTAGGGTTAAAACTCCACACATATCCTCAAAGAGGATAGTATGACATCCCAAAGGAAGAGACTATAAATAAGTAATTCTGAAATCAAAAGACTCTACATTAAAAGTTAATCAGTCAGCGTACCGATTTCCCTCACGAAACACATGGCGGATACGAATCATCCAGGATTTAGTTAACAGAATCGTAATAGCCTGTATCAGTGAAGTATTATAGGATATCCTCGAACCTAAAGAGGAAAGAATATTAATGACTTCTAAGGAATCTACTTCGAGTTCAATTCTCCAATAGCCCATATCCCAAGCCAGATTCAATCCCAAATAAACTCCCCATAACTTAGCATTCAATGGTGTGCAAAATCCAATAAGATGGACGAAACCTCCTAGTTACGCACCAGAACTGTCACGAAGGAGACCACCAGCAGAAGCATTCCGACTTGACGTTCACTTCGCCCCGTCAGTGTTCAGCCAGATCCATCTCTCACTCGGTTTGGCCCACCCTATACGCCTAATGCTACTAGTGGCATAACCAACCGCGACTTGAGAAATAACTGTACCTCTGTGCACAATCTGATTCACATAATCTAGAACAATAGCCTTACTAGCGACTGGCTAGAAGAAGGCATTTTCAAATAAACTTTTAGCCACAGGAACCAGCAAGAAACCCTACAGATAATCGACCATCTTAAACCATTAACCTCGACTTGATTATAAAGATTCGAAAGCAACCACTTCGAAGTGATAAGACTAAAGAAATGTTGAAGGTCTATGTCTGAGGAAAATTGAGTCCAAAATTGGTGTACTCTAGGACAATCTCTAATAACATGTATATAAGATTCAGGATTACTACAATAGTGACATCTGTCATCAGCGGAAAGATGTCGATAAGCATACTATTGATTAGTCAAGAGTTTCCCTTTAGCAAGTAGCCATAAAAAGGATCGGATACGTAACGGACCAGGCCATTTCTAAATCAACGTCCACAGTCTACTTTTACCTTCTTCTCCAATATTTTCAATTAACTCATATGCAGATGTTGTCGAAGAGGCCCCATTTTGGTTTGGAGTCCACACCACGTGATCGTCATCAAACTCAAGTCTCGGAGCCATAATGCTTGCAATTGTCATGCACACGGATGACGGAAGGAGGTTCTGAAACTGTTCCCAACACCAACCCTCGTCTATGTTCACAAACTCGCTCACCTTTGCATATAACATACTTTCAGAGATGGGATTAATAGCCAAGAGAGCTAGGGGGCCCATCACCAACCCAATTGTCAATCCAAAATCTTACACAATTCCCATTTCCTACGCGCCACCCTGTACCTGCGAGGACAAATTTCCAGGTGGTAGAAATACCTGTCCAGACCGAAGATGCTCCTTTACTCTTCAATATCGCAAGAAGATGCAAGGGGTCAAAATGATATTTAACTTTAAGGATCTGTACCTAATGGGCGGAAGGATTAGAGAGTAAGTCCTAGCCAAGTTTAGTGAGCAAAGCATCATTAGTAGATAATTCGCCGAATATTGAGGCCCTCGGAGTTCTTTGGTTTGCACACCGCCTCCCAATTCACAATATTAGCCTTCCGTTGATCCTCCTTAGATGCCCAAATGAAATCACGCATAATTATCTCTAGATCATCACAAAACTACCGTGGTAATCGCATTGTTTACCTGATATGTATGGGAAATGATGCAAGAACAAATTGCGTCATGGTGACCCGATCGGCAAGGGAAAGAAAGCGAGCACTCCAACCTGCTAGTTTATGTTGAGCTTTGTCAAGGATGTATTGATATTGTCTCCTTGTCGATCGTTCATGAAGTAATGATACCCCAAGATACTTTCCAAGATCCGTGGTGAGTTGGAACCCCAAAGTCTTGCTTAGGGCGCGAGCTCTCAGTCGAAAAATTTTTTTAAAAGTTAATACTAAATTTAAAAAAACCTAAAAGATTATACACATTTGGACATATTATCTTATTATAATTTATTCAATACATAAATATTAGTGACTAAAATTTTCAATCATTACAAAAAATTTTTAACAAAGTTAATATAAACTTGACTAAGAGAAAAGTAATATTATGAAGTTGTATACAAAAGCCACAGACTTTGAAAAAGAAAACATAATTTCAAAGCTCCAAGGAAGGGTCTCTCAGTTGTCAAAATCATCGTTTGGAGCCTCTTTCTCCCAATTGCAACCTGTCGCATGCTGGTCGTTCGGGTTGCTAATCCACTCGACTAACGTTCTGTAAGTCTGGTGCCTTAAAGCTTCAATCCTTTGGTAAAGCATAAAACAAACCATGCCCAGGACTTTGCTCTAGTGGATAAATTGTTGTGCTTTTTACAAACTTTTGATGATCAAGAGCAGGCTTTCGGGAATTGCAAACTGTTGAAAACTTTCTTTCAACTCCTTCTGTCAAATGGAACAGGCATGAAAGGAGTCTTCAGAGCCTGCTCCTACCCTCCTGCAAATAATATATATATAAGAGGTATAATACAAATAACAGAGCAGGTTCTAATAAATACAAAATTTGAGAACTTAATATTGATCAGATTGGAAGTAGAATGACTTAAGCAATAAAACAAAATAAAGATACCTTAACAATTTCTCCAAGGCAAACGCTTCGGTGTAAGACATTTATGGATCGATTGAGTTTTACGTACCTATATCCATGATTGTTTTTGTTTTCATAAAATGTTGATTTATTCCCTTTCTGCTTCCTTTCTTTAACGTGTTTCTTCAATGGTTCAGAATAATTAAGATTCACCATCATAAATTTTTGTTTCTAAAACTTAAATACTCAATCACCAACCATCATGTTGGTTCACCAACCATCATGATGGTTCATTGTTGAAAGAGAGAGGGAAAGAGTCTTTGACCCATTTGAGATCCATTCTGTAATACTCAATAACCATTATCTTGGGTGCTTTTCATGGGACTCAAATCTATAAGTCACATAGGATATTAAATAGTCTAACAATCTCCCACTTGGCCTATATTACGACTTGATGATCCAACAATAAAACTTTAAGTGCACATAATACATGGAATCGATCAAGTCATCCTGAATTGAATTAAGCTGATGGGATCATGGCAGTCACAAGTTATATAACCTGGTTCCTTCTATGTATCACAAAATCAACTCATCTCAACAAACTTTAAGTGGGTAATTCGGTAATTGTTATCTCACAAATAATAATCATTGTATACAACATAATATGGATAACCAGTAAGTGAGCAAAAACATATGACTGTAATTGAATTCACAAGTGTTATAACAATTCGAGCAAGACAATGATATGTATATATACATGTCTGAATACTATGCTAACAAGGACTTATCTATAAGGCCTATCCGTTCAACATGACCAATAAATGTTTTGGGCGGTAAGCCTTTTGTTAACGGATCCGCTATCATGAGATCGGTACCAATATGCTTAATTGACACTTTATATTTTTACACTTCTTCTTTCATAGACAAATACTTCAAATCCATGTGTTTCGCATCCTTTGAACATTTGTCATTCTTATAGAAGAATACGGCTGTAGAATTATCACAATAAATTCTTAACGGTCTGGTAATATTATCGATAAGACCAAGATCTAAGATAAAGTTACACAACCACAATCTATGAACCGTGGCCTCAAAGCACGCCACAAATCAACCTCCATAGTGGAAGTAGCAATGACGGACTGGTTTTCACTTTTTCACGAAACTACTCCTCCAGCTAATAGGAATATGTAATCGAATGTAGATTTTTGTGAGTCTACACAATCGGCATAATCTGAATCTGAGTAACCTATCAGTTCGAGATGGGTCGATTTTCTATATGTGAGCATATAGTCCTTGGTGCCTTGTAAGTATCTAAGGACTTTTTTTGTAGCTTTCCAGTGGTCCATTCCATGATTGCTTTGATATCGTTCTAACATTCTAACAACAAAACTGATATCTAGCATAGTGCATGTTTAAGCATATATTAAGCTCCCAACTACTGACACATAAGGAATAGACTCCAAGTCCTTACGTTCTAAATCGTTTTGTGGAAATTGAGTTAAACTAAATTTGTCCCCTTTCTAAATTGGAACTATCCCTGTGGAGCATTTTTTCATTTGAAATCTTTCTAATACTTTCTCGATATATCTTTTATGAGACAATCCTAACAATCCTTGTGATCTATCTCAGAATATTTCTATTCCCATCACAAATGATGCCTTACCCATATCTTTCATTTCGAAATTATTAGAAAGAAAGTTCTTTACATCATGTAACAAAAAAAATATTATTCGCAGTAACAAAAATATCATCAACATATAGGACTAATATAATGAACTTACTCCCACTAACCTTCATATAGATACACCGATCAACAGTGTTTTCTACAAAATCATAAGACATAATGATATCATTAAACTTAAGATATCATTGTCGGGAAGCTTGCTTCAGTCTATATATTGACTTCTTTAAATTACACACTAATCGTTCATTTCCTGTGGTCACAAAACCTTCTAGTTGATCCATATATACTTTTTCTTCCAAGTCATCATTTAGAAAGGCGATCTTTACGTCCATTTGGTAAAGCTCCAAATCATAATGAGCTACCAGTACCATAACAATTCTTAAGGAGTCCTTCTTTGAAACTGGAGAGAAGGTCTCTTTATAGTCAATACCATCCTTTTGAGTG
>JANVCQ010000007.1:29772943-29783230 GCA_025531925.1 Erythroxylum plowmanianum | reverse complement strand
TAATTTTCAATTCAAAAAATATCTGCTCATAGTTAAAAGACTAAATATCTATACCTGAATATAAATATCAATCACCTTAGCTCTGCAACTTCCGTCGCTGGTTTCCACCTCGACGCTACTGTAAAATATAGGTCAGCTTGTAAGATATAGTTCAGCAAGATGATGTAAGCATACAGACTGATTCAAGGATGAAACATGAACACATTCTAATCCAGGAACAAAAAGTACATATGTAGTCCCAAGAGAGGCTCGAGGTGTATAGCACGAGTCATTCATCTCAATTCCCAAAATATACAATGGCTAACAACTTAATGAACTTCAAGAAAAAGTTCAAGCATCAGATTAGTGTATTTCAAGAAAGCGATTAAAAAAGCGTACCTTGATATTTGAATAAGGCATATATATAAAGCTAAACATGCGGTTAAATAGCTAAAAAAATGTAAATTCCCACAGCATATGTCAATAAGATTGCAAGTGTGATAGTGATGAGCGAGTGAACATATTGCTTATGCTATGAAAGTCTGAGTACAACTACGCAGCACAAAACGTAGATATTTGAACAATCATTAAAGAAAAATAATACCTTGATCTCTTTCAGAAGTGCAGGTACTCCTGCAATGATACAAATACAAAGACAGCAGCAACCCTTGTCTGCAACATGAAAGGTTAAACATGGTTTAATAAACAAATATTATCATATGCATCATCAGTGATAAAGTGATGAAATGCACTGGATGAGGAAAAGAACCTTAAAGCAAAGTATATTGATATAAAGCCACACATTAACATGTATCAATGGGAAATCCACTTTCCTTTGAGCATACACATTAGTAACGTATAAAACACATTATCAAATTCATAATCTATAAAAAAATTTATGAATGCGACGTATACAGATGTGAGTATAGAAGTGGATTTTCCGACAAACCACACAAACTAACTTCTAAAAACATGGTGAGAATGTATCGTCAATTTGTAGGGATAAGAGTTATGGAAGAATCGTTGTGGGATTGAAATCTTAAGAGTAATGGAAGAATCGTCGTGAGTTGCTTCAAACCATAAGCGACGAAATCTGTTACTCGAAATAAAAAATCAGTAACGAAATCAGTGAAGAAGAGAAGGAAGATACCTGATTGCCATATGCATCCGCCGAAAGAAAGGTTGGCCTGATCGCGAGTGTATTTGGTGGAGGATGAAAAGATGTTTGATTTCCAAGAAAGAAAGGTGTTTGATTTCCGAGAAGCGTTTAAATTTCAGAAGCATTAACTATTATTCTCTACGTAAACCATTATCTTCACATAAAAGCATTAACCATTATTCTATTATAAAAGCATTAAATGTTGTTGTAAATGTAAGAGAACTTTTACGTAGAGATGGGAGCGCATTAATTGCTTTCTGCAAGCATTAATTGCTTTCTGCAAGCATCATTTAATGTTGTATAAAAACATTGGAATTTTCTGCAAAAAGCATTTAATGCGGTATAAAAGCATTGGAATTTTGTTTGGAGGGAATTTTGTTTGGAGGGAAAGGAGGAGTAGGGATTGAGGTTTAAGTAAATAAGTAGATTTTGGTTTTCTCTTAATTGTAATAAAAAAAGAGCAAAATGACAAACATGCATGAACAGTCATTTGTAGGAATGATAAAAAAAAAAGATACAAAATAAAGTATATCGATTCAATCCAAAATCTTGAAACAAGTTTGGTCACGAACCCTAAAATTTTGATAATTTTCTTTATCTTATATCCGATGAATGAAAAGTCCATTTAAAAATCATTCATACAACAGCCACTTTTAAGTGTATATAATTTTTTTAATTTTAAAATGTTTTATATAATAAATATTGATAATATAGTAATTTATAATAGAAGAGAACTAGGTAAGTTAATGCAATTAGGGTTTTATAGTATATAATTGTTTGTAATTCTTTTGTAGAAGGAACTAAACAAATAATTAGTAAAAAAATATTAAAATTTATGAAATAATTTATTATATTCCACTAATGTTAATTTTTTAAATAAATGAGAGGTTAATTATTTCTTATTCTTTGTATCTATAAATTTATATCAATTTTTAAGAAAAATTAAAAATTATTTCCTCAATATAATACTCTTCACCTCTTGCATTATTATACAATTACTCAATTTATACCAATTTTAAGAATTTACCTATTGTTCATTGGTAAAACCACCCAAAAATTGACTTCATGTCTTAATCATTTAATAGTATCATATCATATCATTAGCTGATTTCTCATACTCTTTTGATCAAAATGAAATCCTTTGAAAATTCATATTGGAAAAAAGAGAAAAAAAACGTGGAAAGTACCCATTTGTCACATTCGTTGTTTGGTTATGATTCACGTGTTGTGAGAGGTGGAATTTGAACCATTGCTGGTCGTACACAGGAGCAGGTGATGAATTAAAAGTCAGAAAATGAATGGTAGTACTGAGGAGATTGGCATTTTGTTCTCATCCAATGCATGCATGATGCATGCATACGACTGTTTCCTTCTCGAGCGAAACAACCCGAATTTGAAGGAACGAATGGGCAGTCTTGGAGGGGCTGTCACTTCTTCAAATACTTGGGTACTTTTCCCAATAAATTTGGTAACTTTAAACAACATTAACCGTGGTAAGAAGAAGTTTGTTTGGTCGGCAGGTCATTTTTTGTTGTACCATGCATCTGTCACATGGAAGAAGAAGAAAATGAAGATGTGAAGAGGAAGAAGAAGAAGAAAAAGTAGAGGAAACAGCTCACATTTCTATCTTTATGTCTTAATCGGTAACCTCAAGTCAAGTTCGAGTTAACAATATTGTTTTGTATTATATGACTCAAAAATATAAACGAAATGGTTTTTAATTAATTATAATAAAATGAATTGTTCGTTTTATTGTTGCTGTTGTTGTTAAAATTTGAGTGATTATAAGCCGGTTGAGAAGTTGGTACTTCGCTCCGAAAGGTTTTAAGAGGGTTTGGAGAGATTAAATCGGATCGAAGTTATCATTTATATAAGCAGACATTATATCTTAACACAAAATTTTAAGATAATAGGCTATGAATCCTATTTTTATATGTAACCCACTTTATCTTTATGTTTATTATTTTACTTGTAAATTTCTAACAACCTCTTCATTCGTCCTTTAGAGAAGAATCACAACTCCTTCGACATGAATGTAAACAAACTGAACCAGAGGTTGGTGTGGTTCAGCACTCTCATCCCTTAACCAGAGGTCTCGAATTCGAGTCCTGAAAATGAAGAAATCTATTTGGTCAGCACTTTATCCCTTAGAGGCTGACCCGGTGCGAGCGGAGATTAGTTTGGGAGTGGATGACTTAAAGGCGACTTTTCACAATTGAGACCCTCCTAGGACACCTCGTGGGCTAACCAAAAAAAACAAACTGAAGAATGTTAGCGTATGGTCGTAGTCATTGGCTCATTGCACGTACCTAATACAAAGTTCAACTATTATCAACTCACCATCCCTTTTAACATTCTCCGACAAGTTTCATTTTTTCTACCTAACATTATATTACTAAGAAAAGTTTGTTTTGATATTATTCATAATGCATTGAGTTCATGTCAACACATCTAACAATGATTTGAAGGTAATTTTAGCTGCTTTTCGATCTGATACCTAATTCATTGAATTGTTATGGGTACTGTTAGCTCATTTAATACAGACCCTACTAAGTACTACCTCCTGAATAAAAGAGAAAAGAACAAGAAATGATGAACATCTCGTCGACCGTTTCGCATGATGAGAACAAAGTTGGCAGAGAGATGGAGATGTAAGTAAGCTAAAGCTATTTAGGAAGAGGCATTTTTGTGTTGGGGACAAGTTGGCAAGAAAGGACAAATACCACATGTGCATTAATACCCATAGGACCCAACAGGGAAACACTGAGAACAGTTTGAATCTGAAGAAAGGTTGCCTTCCTCTTGTACTCCCATCTTCACCTGCTACCTTAAGTTTCTCGACTCTTAAAACAACCTTCACTCTTTTAATGCCTTTGTAAGATTTCAGAAAAATGAAATGTCGTTTGTTAACATGTTGACCTCAAAATTGTGGATAAAACAAAGCAGGCAACCGACCATTCTTGGGTTATTTCGTTCATTAGATATATATACATATAATTCTCATAATTTATGAATAAAATTAAGTGTTAAAAGATGCCTTAAGCAATTATTTAACTTTAAACAATTTTATATTTTGACACGAATAAAATTCCGACCATAACTAAATTTTAATTATTTCATTATTTCGATATTCATATGTTTTTCCTTATTTTTGAGATATTCATAACTAAAAACATCTTTTGCATTCAATTTTTGTAAATTAAAACTAAATTTTACTATGTTGACTTTGGTCTCTATGATTAATCAATGATCATGAATTGTAGTACTTTAGACCAACAAAATAATTGCAAATTTGCAAAAAAAAAAAAAAATTCAAATTGTCGATATTCATAACTAAAAACATCTTTTGCATTCAATTTGTGTAAATTAAAACTAAATTTTACTATGTTGACTTTGGTCTCTATGATTAATCAATGATCATGAATTGTCGTACTTTAGACCAACAAAATAATTGCAAATTTGCAAAAAAAATATATTATAATTCAAAATTTTCAATTATATACCATAATCATATTTATAAGATCACAATATTATAGTTATGGTTCAAATTATTATCGTAATTTGTTGTAGTAAGCTGATATTGTAATTTACAATTTTGATAATAAATTCTAATACTCTAAATTTACAAAATAATAGCCAAACTTGTAATTTTGTAAAAATTTATATTATAATCCAAAATTTTAAATTACAGGCCATAATTATATTTATAGTCGCAATATTGAAATTATGATTCAAATTATTATCATAATTTACTGTAATATCGTGCAAGTACAGACAGAAAACATGTGGGGAACTATTTCCTTCAATTCCATAATGACAACCCATGCCTTGGCAAACAAAGAAGATGAAGACATCACCAAAACAAATCAATTTCACGTTCCATTTACATATAGGCTTTATCCGTCTCTCTTGTTCTTTACTAGACAAAAGAGAGACATCCCAATTCAATTGCCAAGAGGGTTTTGCCATGCATGGCTGCTCCTCCCTTTCCTGGCGACCGTGGTGGTGCCTGGTGGGTCCGACCGGCCCTATTGGCCACAACCATAGGTTGCACCGTCCCAACCATCTTCACTACACTGGTCCCTCCCCAAATGGGAAAGGACTGAGATGAACATGGTAATCAATCACGTCCTTATCCCGTAGTTATATTGCTAGCTACATGAAGAACTAGAAATTTAAGAAATCATAGAGGCATGCAAGTTGATTGGATGATCATTGGGTTATGATGATCAGCTTTTTGTTTGTTGTCTAGTGCAACTACACTTTGGTCGTCGAAACACCCGGAAACATAACTCAGATGTGTTCTGGGTCGACTTTCTGATGTTTCCGGTAAGCTGTTTGCCTTCTTGGAGTAGATTACGACCCTTGTGATAGTATCTTAGAGACCAGAGGGTTATAGAGAATGGGCCGCCAAAGAAAGATATAAATGATGACAAGTTTCTTGAAGAATATTAAAATTGTTTTATGACCCTTTTTATTGTCATTAGTGTGTCTTTAGATGTAATTAGAGCTGTTTAATTTTAGGGTTAATAATGCAATATAATGTATTTTAGTTTAATTTTTCATAAGCTTTTTTGCATACAAAGGAGCTTTTTATATTTTAAAAAACATCAGACATTAGATTTATATTTTTCAAATTTATCTTTTAAAGTTTGTTTTTATTCATGTATAAATATAAAAGATTAATAAGAAAAAGGTAGATGATTTGCATATAACGTTCTAGGATTTTCTTATGTGTACTACTATTATTTATTCATTTGTTTATAATTAGATTAAATAGATACATGTTAGTTTATAACACTGATTGAAGAATATGAACAAAAGTTAAATCGGTAAGATAAGAAGTTTAAGATTTAAAAGTTCAACCAATATTAAAACGTCATAAAACTGACTAAAGATTAAATAAAATTAACGAATTTAAAATATGATTGAAAGATAATGTTATTATTAACTGAAAAAATTTGAAGTTTAATTAAAAAAATTTGTTAAATAAAAATTAATTGATTTTTTTGTAACAACGATAATTTTATTACCAAAACTAACAAAAGTATACACACTAAAGATAGTGAAAGAATGAAGCCCCTACTAGGTAGGGCTCCTCATTCCCTTCACTCCAATGAATCTAGCTACATACAAGCTGAAAGAAAACATTATCAGACCTACTTTTTGGACCATAATAGTATAACATTTTGTATGTGACACACAATTTAATATCTTCAATAATGTTGATAGTACATCTTAATATTTTTCTTGAAATGATCATAGTTATGTTCCTGCCAGATGAAATAAATCACAACACATAAGCTAGCAGCTAGAATATCCTTTATAGCTCGTGATTTTATACATCTATCAATCTAATGAAAGCAGCTTCGAAGTGTTGACTGATTGGAATGCCAACCAATCCATCTCTTAATAGCCAATAATTTAGCTTGTGATCTAGGACAAAGGAAGAACATATGAGCTATGGTTTCATTATCAGAATCACACAAATGACATTTCATAGTACCTTGTAGGAAATCAAAAAGTTGTATTCTGTCTTTGGTTAGCAGTTTATTAGTAGTTGCAAGCCAGGCAATAAAACAATGTTTAGGCACATTTATTCTACCCCAGATAATGTTTGCATATCTCCATTTTTGAATTTTTCCTTTTAGGAGATCATAACCATGAGCTATAGTGTAAATAGGAGTACTACATGTCCATGTTCCGCCACAGTTGTAAGCACATGAGAATTTCTCTTTAACCTAATTAAGCTTATTCCAATACCAACTACAGTCCATCTTAGGTTTATAAGACCAAAAATTAGTTCCTTTAAGATAAATTCCATTCACCCACTTCACTCAAAGAACATCTTGTTTCGTAGACACAGACCAGATATGTTTACTAATCAAAGTCGGATTCATAGTCTTACAATTCTTGAAGTTAAGTTCACCTTGAGTTTTAGGTATGCAAATGTCATCCCAAGCAACCAAACTAGGTTTTTTTTTGTTAGAGGCTCCCTAAAGAAAATGTCGACACTTCGCTTTAATTTTCTTAATCACACTTGAGGGGAGAATGAAGGTACGAGCCTAATAAGTGTGAAGGGATAGCAGTACTGAATTAATCAATTGTGCTCTTCCAGCATGAGAGAGATTCCTAGAATCCCAGCTTGGAATCTTCTTTGTAATCTTCTCAATAATATGCAACAATCAACTTTACTCCATTTTGTAGGAGATAGGGGCATACCTAGATATTTAAGAGGAAAAAGAACCCTTATGGAAACCAGTAAGCATAAGGAGCTTCTATTTGTTCTCATCAGAAATACCAGCCACATAAACTTTTGATTTAGTCTTATTGACACGCAAGTCAGTAACATTAGAAAAATAATCAAAACCTTGCTTGATTCTAAAGACTGAAGTAGTATTAGCCTTGCAGAAAAGCATCAGATCAACGACAAAACAAATGTGGGTGAGAGAAAGGCTTTTACACATAAGATGAAACCTAAAATCTTCCAATTGGCTGACATTCTTCAAGATTCAAGACAAAAATTTCATCACAAAGACAAAAAGAAGAGGAGAGATAGGATCACCCTGTCTAATACCCTTTTTCCCCTCAAAATATCCCTGCGAAACCCCATTCACGGAAATTTTATAATTGGTGGATTTAACACATGACATGATCCATCTGATAAACTTTTTAGGACAACAATACCCAGCAAGCATCTCCTCAATGAAGTCCCAATGCATTGTGTCATAAGTCTTCCTCAAATCAATCTTCACAAGGCATCGAGAAGAAGCTTATTTTCGGTTATAAAGTCTGGTCAAATCCTAATAAAACAATACTTCTATTCTCCATAAATGCACCCTGGTTCTGAGAAACAAGTTCAGGCAAGACAAATATCAATCTGTCACAAAAGACCTTAGAGATGCATTTATAAAAAGTAGTACAACATGCAATTGGACAAAATTTTGAAGCAAAACTAGGATTGTCTACTTTAGGAATTAAAGTAGGACAAGTACTACTAAAATACTTAGACATATTACCAGAGTTTAAAAACTCTTGAGCAACCCCAATAATATCATGGCCAATAATCTGCCAAGCATCAATGAAGAAGCCACTAGTGAAACCATCAAGACGTAAGATTTTACTTCTACCAATAGAGAAAATAGCTTGCTTGATTTCAGAAGGAGAAATAGGGTAATCAATTTCAATTGTTGTTCAGGAGAAAGCACATGCCCAACTTTGAATATAAATGCATCAGCTGACTTTTGACAAATCTTAGCAACACCCAACATACTCTTATAAAAATTTAAGAGTTTAGAAACAATCTCATCAGTTTCATAGAGTTCAATACCAAAAGAAGTTTTAATGCTATAAATACGATTAAGCTGCCTCTTATGCTTCATGAGTGTATGGAAAAAGTAGTGTTTTGATCACCAAGTTGAATCCATTTCATTTTACTCTTTTGATGATAAAAAGATTCTGCATCCCGGCTAAGCTGAAGGAACCAATGCCTAACAAACCTCTCTGCAAGTTGAAGAGAAACATTATCAGGATTGTTGTTAGCAGCTTCTTGAGCAGAGAGCATATAACAGATTTAGCACGTTGAACCCTTCCAAGAATGTCCCCATACTTGTCCCTGTTTAGCTTCTTCAAAGCAAGTATGGCATTTTTTAGTTTGTAGGAAATCTGATAAAGCTTGGAACCAGATCTGTCAAGTGAAAAGATGAAAACTGAACTGAAAAGTTAGATTGTTCAAAGTTTTTACGATTATATCGGACGAATCGATTGTATTTTTTAATCATTAGTTTATAGTTATATTTATAATTTTACTTTGACCTTTTCTTTTTAGTTAAGAGGTAGGGTTATTGTGTATGAATATTATAATAATTTGATGATAAGATTTAAAATTTTAACTAATTAATCTAGATCTTTTATTATCTCATAACCTTATAAAATGATTTATAAAGGATTAAATTTACATCATTTATAATTAAATTTACATCATTTATAATTTGACTGTAATTAATAGAAAATGTAAGGGAAGATTAGAAATTATCTTCTTCTTTTTTAATGAATTTTATAAGTTTTAAGAACAATAATTGAATCTTTTAATCCACATATTTTTAATATCTTCTTACTATCAAATTAAAATATTTAATTTCTATGATAGATTCATTAGAGGTGTAGGGTATATTATATGTATTAGCCAAGAAAAAAAGGTGACCATAAATAAATGTCGGAGAAAGCCACTTGGATACACAACTGAGGTCCCATATAATTAAGGTAGAGCAATGCAATTAAGCAATTGTGGATAATAAATCGTCATGGAATGAGATTGTGACAAAGCAAGTGAAGATCTTGGACTTTAGGGTCTTCCTAAATATATATATATATGCAAGCATAGGTGGTCCGTTACACACAATCCTGAAAAGGGCTAGACATGGCCGTGAAGACACTCACGTCTCATGCTGTTTAGTCTTAGTAATGTCTCATTCCAGATGTTGACGGGTCATGCATGTCTACTTGTGATGAAGAAGACGAAGAAGAACAGAATCCTGCGAGATATGCTCTCATCCTCTGAAACACTTTGAACGATAAGGTTTATGAAAATTTATGGAGTCTATGCCTTTCTGTAGCCATTAATTGCAGGGAAAGATTCAAGGTTTTATATCAGGAATGAGACAGAAATAGTTATGTTAAAATTAAGAGTTATACTTTCTGAAATTTAAGAGTTAAATATATTAATTATATGCTAATGTATGAGTATAATAAGAGTTTTTGAAATATTAAAGTCTAACCATAGTTATTTAGTTAATGTTGTTATAATAAAAGTGCGTTTTGTTAGGGTGTTTGTTTTTTTTTTATTTTTGGTTTTCTGTTTTTGTTTTTAAATTCAGTAAAAAATCTTATTTGTTTGAGTTTTTTGTTTTGGTTTCTTTCAATTTTCAAAAATTATGAAAACCATAAAAAATAGTTTTCGTTTCCTATTTTTGTTTTGTTTTCATAATCTGATTTACTATCATTTAAATATATTATTTAATTAATTATTTTTAATAAAAATTATGAATAATTTAATTCAACATTATATTTATTTATTTAATAAATTTAAATTTATTATCAATAAAATTATGAATAATTTAATTTTATAATTAAATTTAAAATATATAAAT